>CM050213.1:25635000-25685000 GCA_027475355.1 Coilia nasus | reverse complement strand
TGATAAAGCACTGACACACCAGGTGCACAGGGTTCCTCATGTTTCTCTGTCTCTTGCTCTTTCTGTCTTTCCCTTGTTCTCTCGCTTACGCTCACGCACTGACTCGCTCTACTCTACCTGCTCTCATAAGCCGCTTTCACTTAAATACTGGGACATTTCCAGAGATTTAATTTCAGAGTTTTGCTAGACCATCCTTTACACTAATGAGAGTCACAGCTGGAACTTATATTTTCACATTTGTCATTTTGATGCACTTACCTACATAAGTTACTTGTGAGAAACAATGATTGAGTAACAGAAGAAAGTAACTGTAAAACCCCCAACAATATAATCCTGAAGACTGAAAAACAAAGAGAGGCTATAATTAACAATACAGAATCACTGCATAGTAAGTACATTATTGCAGTAAGAACCAACATACCTTCAGATAATTTAACATAATTATTGCTATATTGCAACTTTACACTGTAAAACTATTTACAAGCATGTTAATAATAATGCATTTATGTATTTTATATACATTCACCCTATTGCATCTCTCAAATAGTCAAAGTCAAAGTCAAAGTGTACTTTATTGTCAATTCACTATGTAACACAAATTACACAGAGGACTGAAATTGCGTTTCACCAGACACCAAATGTGCAATTTAAACTAGAAACACGCATGCACGCACACGCACACACACACACACCCACACACACACACATGAAGTGTGCACAGACATCCACAATAAATAGACATAAGACATTCGGATTAACATATACGCTTCCAACAAGAAGGAAAGTTCGAGGTAGCTCTTCTTGGTAGCTGGTGTAGGTGAAAAAGGAAAAAGTGAAATGTGCAATATAGGTACTTACTCGGGTTATACTTATAAAATATCAATATATGTGTACTCTTTATTACTATATATATTACTATATATATAGTAATAAATACTATATATATATACTATATTTTAATGATATTGCTTTATAGTGACAAGAGCAATAATACAGAAGCAGACTAAATGTTACAGTATCAGTATGATGAAGCTCAATCTGGTTATGATTTACTGTTGCATTTACATGTGACGTATATCAGGGTTGACAGGGCAGTTATCCCAGACCTTAGGTGACCGCAGTGGTCCTATAACATTTACACAATCAACTGGAATCATTTGTCCTTCATGCATATTTGTGAAAACTTTAAACAGTGTTTGTGAGTAGATTATTTTGACTCCTAAAACAACTTCTTTTTCCCTTCCTGTAAAAACTGTTTGCTGTGTTATGCTTTTATAGGGTCAAAAGTTCAACATCTACCTAACTCATCTTTTACCTTTACTGAACTTTGAAAATGATGATATGAAAGGTCAGGCTCTTAGACAGAGTTATACATGTTATAACTGACAAGGTATGTGAAGAGAAATATTAAAATTGGATTTTCAAATAATACTGCTAAAAGGGAGGTTTGATGCTTGACATTTGGAGTTGTCACGCTAAAAGCTCCCTGATGACCTCCCTGAAATGAGCTGCAGGTTGGGATGCCTGCATTGTTTTTTTGTTCTCTTCCGAAGCCACCTGCTGTTTGTGCCTGCATGTGATGTGCATTCTGCTGCTTGCTGCTTCATAGCACCATTAACCCATAATAACATGGATACAGAATACATAGATGCTGCATTGACTGCGTTGGCCAGCAGACACAATATGTCAGCCTGCCTATCATGTAGGATAGCCTGAAACTACAGCCATATTATTATCAGGTGACTAGCAGAGTCCTCCATAAAGGTGGTGGACATATTTGGACATAGCTTGTATGCCTTTTAATCATGAGTCACTGTGCATGCTTTGTATACATTAGGTAGTTTGTACTTTTACTGCATTGTGCATTGTGTCTATGGAATATTGGCTATCACCAAGACGTGTGTGTGTGTGTGTGTGTGTATGTGTGTGTGTGTGTGTGTTTGTGTGTGTGCACACACGTGTGTTTGCATACCCGGTGTATGTGTGTACAGTATGTGACTCATGTGAGAGAGAGGGCAAATGCAAGTGGTTCCTGTATGTTGAAGGAACTGAAATGCTGCGTGCATGTTGAAGTGCAAAAGTAAAAGAAAGGTCACAGAAGACGGTCCTAATAGGCCAGGCTTCCCCCTGCGTGCCGGTGGAGCCCAGCATTAATCAGGAGTGGCCCTGCCCCCGAGCATACCTGAGCCTAGTCTGGAGGGTGCACACAGAAACAGAGAAACCAAGACAGAGTAGACCCAGCGACTGTCACACCTCCCCCCATAAGAGAAACCCCCAGGGTTTCAATCGTCCACTAAACCAAATGGCATTATAATTGTGCTTAAGTGTGATTTCACATATTTCACATACCCAATCAAATTTACCTAGCCAGAAACACAGTGTTATTTACAGTTAAATAAGTCAAAAATAAGTCAAATTCAGATATAGGCAAGTTCAGGTAATCCAAAGTCCAAACAAGTTGATTGTACTACCTCTCCTCCTATTCTTCCTGCTGGTTCGTGTTCGTCAATCGACTTGTGCGGACTTTCATCATGGCGGCGACGAGAAACTACAGCAAGGTACTGTCTGTCAAAACTGTTTTATTATTAAATGTTGTGTACACTTACAAAGTTCTCAGTGCCTCGTTTTTAATGTCAGGGCCTTTGTTGTACTACAGACGGAGTGTGGAGTTTCTTCGAGCTGTTTTAATGGTTTAAAAATAGCATAGTCGTCATGCTTCATCTAAGGGCACCTACCACTTCCATTGTTAGCCTTCTGGGACAAACGATAAAAAATAGTTAAACTCTGAATGCAACAGGCTAAATCAATTTTGCTCCTTAGTACACATACCAACTCGGTATGATGGTTTAACATGCCAATTTTCATTTTACACCGAAGTTCTCCTTCAATGCAGAGTATTTCTTGGGCTTTGATGAAGAATCATCCTCAAAAGTAACAGCGGGAAAATGTAACACATTATTATTATACTATTACACTTTGTTGTGGCTGATGGTACATGGTCAAAGCAAGATCAAGGCTAAGTCCATCTAAGCCTAAATACATGAGAGGAATATTAAGGGAAACTTACCTGTGTCTCGATTCTCGTGTACAGGGCCCACGTCTCTGTAGAACATTAGGTGAGTTTAAGTTTAAAGTTTCTATAAAATGTCTGACTCTTTGAAATAAACAATTTTAATTAAGACATTTACCTTGAGATTGATCCAGAATTTTGGATGCATACCAGGTCATGAGGTGTTCAGGGTCTTTGGGCAGCTGCAATGGCAAACTCCTTTGTTAGGTAATCGTAAAGAATTCTATAAACCTTCTGAACTTCAACATTCTGTGAATAAGTTGATGAATTTGGAAGTCCTGAAACATTAGTAAACTCTAAGAGGACCCTCTAAATTTGCTCTCTGGTGCCTTTCATTACATCTGCGGAAATAACTTGTTGATCTGTAATCTTGGCAAGTAACCTTAGGATGAGCATTGTGACCAAGCAGCAATACTCCTCTGTATCCAAAAAGGGCAGAGAAATTTTTGTTGCTGTATCATCAGAGGTACAAGGGGCAGAATGAAATGAGGAAAGTTCAAGGTTGGATTTAGAACTAGATGGCCTGGTGGTGATGGGTTGTGTCCGTTGATTAGGAAGACTTTGTTGTAAAACGTCATCTGGATGAACCCCTGCCCCCCGCTCGTCATTGTTCAGCTTTGCAGGAAATCTAAAATATGTTTAATGCAGACACTTGAGTTTCTCTTCGGTAAAGTCATACACCATTTTGAAGGTGGCATTATTCTTCTTTTGTCTTTTGTCGCATGCTTCTTGTCATTCATGTGTAGCACAGAATCCGATGAGCATTTACCAACAATTACTAAAATTACTTCAGGACCTGTGCTGCTCTCCAAGAGAAAAATCTTTCAGATCAGTGAGTTTTTCGAAAATATCTCAGTACCCGGCAGTACATCAAATACCTTTAAGCTGCTTGGTGATTGTGAGGATGGTGATGTGTGTGGTTCAAAACTCATAAAGCATCCTTCTGGTTGGACATTCACGTCCTGGACAAATGACTCAATGATTTTAGACTTGCCCTGTTTGATGTGCTGACTCGTGGTAGTGGAAGAACTCTCAAGCTCTGTTAAATTGTTTGAAGCTGTTACAGACTTTTTAAATATGCCATTTACTGCCTGTGTAGCTTCTGTTTGAAAGTGCTCATCTGAGTATGAAGACTTACCTCGGGAGGGATAACTGATAGGCTTGTGCTCTTCATGCTGGTACCACTTTTGTGATGATAGAGGCAACTGTCTCTGTAATTGAACCCTTTTGGATGTCCTCAGGTCCATATGCCAAGTTTTAAAGTTTGGCTAAAACATTGTCAACAAAATTTGCTGTCACCAACGACGAGGTTTGTCCATTCTCATACAAGTTATAATGCCCATATCCAGTCATTCATTTGTATACCACCTCAATCTGACTTACAACGTCTTCAGTGTATGACTGTAAGTCCTCCTTAGATGTTGTCAGTTCTTGGTCTGTGATAGGAGCTTTATCTACATTTTTTGGTCCCTGTTCAGGATATTTTGGCTTTGGTTTAATAAAAACATCTTTAACCTTGATTTTCATCTTATTGAAAAGCCTAAGGGCAGCAGAACTCACGTCTTTCTTTTGGGTACCCACACCAAATTCAGTTTCAACACCCTCTTGCTCATTTAAACTTTTGAACCATGTACATCAACTCCTCTATGAAGGCTTCTCTTTCTTCATCACCACAGAGATAACTCTCACTGGGCAACACATCAGAAGACTGTGACAGTTGACATGGACTTATGGCATCAAGACTTGAAAGTCTCTTTATAAGCACATCACTGACAGCAGGCTTTTTCCTGAAACTGTATGTGAGAGAGTTTGTCTATGCTTCACGTTGGCCACACTGCTTTCTCTGTAAGTGTTTGGTGTTAGTCCTCCATTACATCACAAGAGTTCTTTGTGGATTGGGTTTCTTTCATCTTCATTGTTGCTGCAGCAGTGCAAAGGACGTCTTTTGCATGCTGGTCCTCTTAATCATTCCATGGCTTGTATAACATCAGCAGAAGCCACAGTGGTAAAAGCCACATCGGAGGCTAAGCTCCTGTTCTCTGGCGTGGAAGCTGACTTTTGTTGATCTGTCTGTGAAGCAAGGCTTGCATCAATTTTCCTCTTCACTAGACGCATTAGGCATTCAGCCCCATAGCCTGAGCACTCCACAGCTGATTTTCTGAAGGTTTTGAGAATGGTCTTCATCCTGTAATTCGCTTCTCTTGCAACAGCACAGATGAGATCAGATGAGGTGGACTTGTCTGAGCCCTCTGTCTCATCAGCAGTCACTAATAAGAGAAGACTTTCTAAAAAACACACTGCTTGACATCATTGACAGTGGGTTCCACTGCAGCCTCCAGTATCTCAGGAAATGAGGTTCCACACCCACAGGTTGGCTGGGATGATGGTGACCTTCAGGAAAATACAAAAATGAATAAATAAGTCAGTAATTCCAGTACTAGACTATATCTCTGAAAAGATCTATTATTCAGAATGACCAGCTGGACTGAAATATTTTCTTTTCTGATTGTGGCATCTATTCATTCTAGTATAGTATATAACTATACAATTCTGAATTTCTTATGATTAGCGTTATTTTCATGGGACTTTGATGCTTTGTAAAATATTATACACCAGTGACAAATAATCGTCTGTATGCTAGGTTTCATTTTAGTGTAATGATAAGAGAATAGAAAACAGAAGCTTCTTCACACTGAGGAGATGGCTGAAATGTTTGGGGATCTGCCAGCAGATTTGGCCTCCTGCAGCATGCGGATATATGCTGGGATAATGACCTTCAGGGAGCTCAGAGTCGCAATCTTCACAATGGGCAAACATAATTAAAAACCTGCTCCTTTGTTGTCTAGTTTAATGAAGGAAAGAATTTGTAACAGTCAATTAAGTCAATTAAGATTTTTAGCAATGTAAACAACTGAGGTGCTTGGCATGAGGATCATGCATGACCTTACGTAAGTCCATCTATTTCCTGGGAAAAGCAGAGATACATGTCAGTGTGCTCTGTGTTATGCATTTCAGTGTATCTACAGTTGAACTGTGGTCACTATTACATCACTGTGGGACATAACCTACTTGTCAGGGAGATCCTGGAGATAACTGCTCAGAGGAGAACACTCAAGCTCCTTCGAAAAGTTTGGGGGAGTTTTTGGACTCAGAATTGTCCAATGATAGAAAAGGAGGCTGAGATTGTTCTGGTTGACAACAAGAGATGTAAAATTTAATTCCCATATGCAAATGTTTTTCAAAACGTTGATGTGATCAGCTATACATTTTAACTGTGCTGAAAATGGACTTACAGCTTAACATGGCAATATTAGACCTACATTTTATTTATAAGCACCTCTCATAAGACTCAAATACACATTACAGTTAAGAAAGAAACAGCACACTGAGGACACTGCATATAAATAGAATATAAAGACAGGTACTATAATAGAGAGAGTGAAGACTATACTCTATACACTTTACTGCCACCACCACCACAAACACACACACACACACACTGCATCCTATGCAATTTACCTCCTGACCTCCTGTGTGTGTGCGTGTGTGTGTGTGTGTGTGTGTGTGTGTGTGTGTGTGAGAGAGAGAGAGAGACAGAGAGAGAAAGCACCAACTAGACACCCAGTAGATCTGTTTCTCTTTCTTGTTTCTGGGCCATGCCTCAGGTTGAGCTGTAATTCATGAATGAGCATATCCAGCACTCTTGACAGGAACACAAGGGCTTGAATGAAAAGGCTGTCTGCTGATGTCAGTGTTAAAAACATGACTGAGGTATGTGTTTCCCTTAACAAAATGAGTAAGAAGGCAATGAAGGAAAGCTTCTAACAACTTACTATGTATTCAAATAGGTCTCCAGTCCATGCCATGGTCAGGGCAGCGGAAAGTTCCAGCATGTAGGTTTGCAGTGTTTGCGAAGATGGCATTCTGCAGTGTGGTGCTTTTTCCTGCCTGTCAGGTGACAGCTGGACTGGCCTGGGGGCACAGAGACGGGGAGCAGCTAGGGGGAACACACGTCCCTAGGCAGAGAGAGGGATGGAGGGAAGGAGGGAAGCAGGGAGAGATAAAGGGAAGAACGGAAGGAGAGAGGGAGAGAGAAGGGAGAAGTGATGAAATGAACAGAAAAAGTTAGATAGATGGGGTAGAGATGGAGAGAGAGAGAGGGAGAGAGAAGGAACGAAAGAGACTGTGATGAAATAAAAGTGCTGTGGATGGAATAAGGGGAGAGAAAGACGGTCAGCAAAAAAAAAAGAGTCTTGTGGACAAGACGGGGGGGGGGGGAGACAGAGACACGGGGTATGGATGAATGGAGAGATGAATGGATGAAGAGTGATGAAAGAGATGCAGAAAGGATGGAGTGTCAGAGGGACAGTGAGAAAGAGATAAAAAGCAACAACAAACCAGACACAGAGATAAAGATGGAGTGAGAGTACAGAAGGAACAGGTAGGTAGGAAGTGTCTCCCAGGAGCAAAACTCCTAAGAGATGCAAGAGAGCAGGAGAGATAGACACAGAGTGGAAAAAGGACACCCCAGTGAAAGAGTGATGAAGAGAAAGAAAGAAAGATCAGAGAGGGGTGAGGAAACAGGATGTACAATCTAGGAGCAACGAGGCTTATGGGAGATGGAAAGAGACAGTGAGGGGTGGAGGGAGGGAGAGAAGGAAGGAAGGATGAGGAAAGCAGAGAAAGAAAGATGGGGTGAGGAGTGAGAGGAATGGTGAGAAAGGGGTGCACTTTCTAGCAGCAGTGTGGCTCATGAGAGATGGACACAGACAGTAAAGGATGGAGGGAGAGAGAGAGGGAGTGAGATGGAAATGGACAGTGAGGGATAGAGGGATAGAGAGAGAGAGGGAGTGAAGGAGTGAGACTGAGAGTGAAGGAGGGCTGAGGGGAGAGCAGAAAGAGATGGTGAGTGTGGCTTATGAAAGATGGAAAGAGGCAGAGATGGATGAGAGAAAGATAGAGAGAGAGAGAGAAAATGAAGGAGGGATGGAGAGGAGGAGTGAAACGATGGGGAAGTAGTTTGGCCCAGCAGAGGGGCTCATGAATAATGCATTGGGGGGGGTGACGGGGCTCAGTGCAGATAGCACAGGATACGCCTGGGTGTCTGCTCATTTCTGGTCACCCCACAATTATGCACCCCTTCCACTGAGAGCCACACACACACACACACATACACACACGCACACACACACACACACACACACAGGAACACACACATGTACACTCACTCATACACATACTCATACATACACACACACACACACAAATCAGCCCAGCAGCTACTGGGGTTGTGTGTGAGGTAATGAAGCAGAGAGTTTTGGAATATCAGAATGAGCTCAGGATGGGGCAGAATAATGAGACCTACCCTGCCACATCACACATGCACACACGCACACGCACACGCACACGCACACACACACACACACACACACAGAGTGAAAGAGAGAGACAGACAGACAGACAGAGACAGGCTGGTACACAAACACATACACATGCAAACAGACCTACACTACAGACTGGATCAGCTGGACATGAATGCAGTGACATACAGGGCAACCTGTCTGAAGAACTTTTGCAGTAAAGTTGCGTGGTTGCACTCTGTGATTTCATCACCCTAAAATAAAGGATCCTCGCTGGAAGGTTTTATATAATAGAAACCTTCCAGTTGGATTGATTGCAATCAGTGCTAAACCTCACATGCAGCACTCACACAGATAAATCAACACATATGGCCAGGTTACTCTCTTGTTTTTCTCTCTCTGTGCTTCTTTTTATCTCTCTGTGACTTGACATATGAGAAATCACACGAATGACATGTGTGAGAGTGTGTGTGTGTGTGTGTGTGCATTGGTGTGTGTGTGTGAGTCCTCATTCACTCCAGCCTTCTAGCTTCATCATGAAGCTACAGGCCATCAGAGAAATCACCCTGTTGAAAATTTAGCATTTATTGATCAATATCCATATTCCACAAAAGACACTTACAGAACTGAACAACAAAACGGTGCATCTAGTGAGGAAGTGGATTGGCCTTAACAAACATTCAACCAGAGACATCATCTTCCAGTCCCAAAAGGAAGGTGGTGTGGGTGTCCAAAACACTGAGTGGGTATACAGGGCCCCCAGAACCAGCCACCTCCTAAACATGCTGAACAACAGCAACCCGACTACCCTAATTAGGGCTCGCACATCTGACATACATCTCCACAAGTGCAAAGTTCAGGTCGCCAGGTAGAGCGATGCACATGTCTTGGGGTTTCAAATGAAAAACAACAGCAAATTAAACATCAAAGAGGTGGGATTTGGTGTGAGGTACTACACCTAAAGGGCTCATTTCCACCGCCTCGTTCAGCGCGTAGCCGTGTTCAGCGCGTAGCCGTGTTCAGCGCGTGGGCGTATACAATAGGTTTGTATGGGGACAGAATACGCTCAGAACACGCTTGCGGTGGGAATGGTCTCATCCGCTAACGTGCATTCTAAATGAATACGGACAGAATACGGCCACGCGCTGAATACGCAGAGAGTGCGGTGGAAATGGGCCCTAAAGTGGGTGACACCACACAGTGCACCAGTGGTGCTCCAAGACATCGTAACGTACCCACTCACCTACCTTATCAGCGGCAAGCGTGAAAACAACCATACTCAACATTCAACGCTTAAAGAGTGCAGACCATTGGACAAATTGTTGTGTTTACCATTTGCAAACCACTCTCTGTCCAATCCCATTTATTCTAATGTGTCAGTTGGATATCTTACGTTTTACAATCAAAGCCTGTCTTCAAGTGCTACCAACCAAACCTAACTTGGCTATGTGGTATCCATCTAGCCATGATTCACATTGCATTGTTCATTCCACCACCCATTACAATGACACAGTTGCACACATCCTAAATGAATGCAGCTTTTGCAAAGGCCTTTACATCGCGTTGGTGGACCTGGTAACACAGGGCATCAGAGATGTGCAGGGACTCAAAAAAAAAAACTATAACCACTGTGGAAATTTTATGATGAATCAGGCCTATTACTATGATATACTTCCATCAACGTTATGTGAAGATCTAAATAAAAGTATTAAAATGTGAGTCAAATATATCTCATGAAAAGTCCCCTCAAGGCCACCCTAAAGTAGCCTGATAAACCAGCCCCTCCTACATTTAATTTCATACAGAGGGTCTCACTGTGAGAAACAATTGCTTCCTGGAGGTGTAGACTCTGCTGAAGTTTAAAAGATTGAATCTGCCTTCATACAATCACTACCAGTGGGTCATGTATGCAATTAGCCTGGCTATAAGCACTATGCACTACAATTCAAATGTAGCACACAAAGTTGACGCTCACTAACACTCCCTCTGTTTGCTGATTGGCCTGATAAAGATTCTACCAGAGTCAACCATGTAAATGGAAGCAAACCCAGACTACCACTGTAGGGAGAAAATATTTAAGAAGAAGTGTGTAGGCAGGCTTATAAAGCCCCATTAGACCACAACCACTATCATGTTCTATACTAATAGTGCAATACAGACAATTAGTATTACCCCCAAGATTTTGCTGCTGTTGTCAAGACATATTACTACACTGTAGCCTGCTGTTTATAAACAACAAGGAACTGTGAATATGCTATTACTGAAACAGGAAGGAGTAAATAGTGATTGAATGTGTTATTTGGTGTATTTATTTAAAAAAACACATGAATATGTAGAAGATAAAAGAAATTACCACTGTAAAAACCTTTTTGTTATTCTGTGTGGACATTTACATAGACAGAACAAGAGAGAGTGTCTGAGAGAACGGGAGAGAAACAAAGAAAGAGGAGAGGGAGAGAGAGAGAGATAAATGTGTATCGAATGTGTCAAGTCAGCAACCCTATATCGACTTGCAAATATGGTACCCTGTAGAACTATATAAGAGCTTTAGAAGCGAAACAAACAGTGATGTACAGAATCCAGCAGATCACGCTGTCTGTCCAAAAACAGCACAAGGCAAGGATGATGGCAACGTTGGTGTAGATTTGTGCTATTGGTTGATATCCTATGCCCCCACAGTGGCACAAAAAGGAGTATGGAACATATGTGTCGCATGTCTTTGTGCGAAAGCTATTGGGCATGCTTATTTTGATCAATGGGTTTGAATCCTGCTGAAAGCGTACGTTTTAAAACTTTCTGAGATAATGATGGATGTTAGAGGTGTATATTTGTAATTTTTGTGTAGATTTCGACTTGCTCAATGGACTTGCTAGTCACAGAAATACACCTACAACCACAGGTTAAAATTAAATGTCATGGTCCTTATTCAATCACATATTCAGTGTCTTAATTAAGGGACTACACGTTTTGAATTACTGATTCATTACATTTATGGTAAGCAATTTCAAACAACTGGAAATAGGATAATGGGATAATGGAATGTGGATGCCTGAGAGTATTTAAACCCAAATGAGCCAGCCAGCTGGTAGATCTGACAAAGAAAATGGCCCGTAAGCCAAATTTCACTCTGCAGGAACTTAACGTCATGGTTGACGAAGTGGAGAAGCAGAGACTTGTTCTCTTCTCTAAACTCAAGAATTCAGTCACCAATACGGAGAAGAAGGAGGCATGGCAGGAGATAGCTGACCGTGTTCATTTGGTGGGGCTAGGCTACCGACGTGATGGGGAGAATCTCCACAATAAGTGGTGCGACTACCCCAGCATAGTTAATTCTGCGCTGCAGAGTAAGCAAAACTGGTGCTGGCAGGGGCACTGTTACTGGCCTCACCCCCCTGGAGGAGCATGTCCTTGGTGTCCTCAGCCAAGAAGCAGTGGAGGGAGTGCCAGGAGGCATCGATGTCTGTGCCATGAGCAGGATGCCCCAAACACCATCTGGGACCTGGCAGTGTGAGGCATCAACCTCATCCGCCTTCCCCCCTCTTCACAGTCTCCGTGTCTGGTGAACCCCCCTCCCTGTCTTCTCTTTCTCCTCAGTCTCCCCCTTTGCCCAGTCCTCCCTCACAGTCATCCTCCATCTCACTCACTCAACACAGCCATGGTGCGTTCAGGGCGCCATCATCCCCTGTACCCCCGGAATACTTTCAGTCCAGGGGCAGTCTCATGGACACTGCAGCGTCTGCACGGAGGATCCAGTCGCGTCGGTGCTGGACCTCCAGTGTGACTGCAGCGAGGCCCTCCTGAGGTCTCAGGAGGAGATCTCTGTCCTGAAGGGTATCAGAGAGGAATTGGCACAACAGACCAGCCGAGCCAGTGCCAACCCAGAGGTTAATGGCGCTATGAGTTCATGCACATGCTGTATTGGTTTGTTAACCTAAAACACTATTTTGTGTTCCTTTCACAGGCCCTGAATGATGTGCCACATCCCTGCACCCCTTCCTTTTCTTTTGTTGTTTTAAAGGCCTTGCTAGGTCTATAGTACAAGTCCAACCCCTCGTCCTTGCTGTGGGAGGTGGAAACGGGCCCTGGTAAAGCAGTGATTTGAAGTGAAAACACATAAAGGATGTCCATTTATTATTAGTATTGGATTATTGGATTATTATTATTATTCTGAAGTCAACTGATAATAGCATAACTGCACTGGGACTAACCACCTCCATTATGCCCTGTTTTATGTGTGTGTGTTGTACAATCCTAATAGATTGATACATGCACAGCCTATTTTAATGCCCCTGCTTGGGATCAATAAAGTACATATATCTATTTCGATCAATAATATAAAAATACTATGTAAAAACATAAAAACATTAGTTACAAGATGAACCAATTGCATCAATGTTTTAGGTAGATAATAAGGCTAAGCAATGTTTGAGCAGTATGAAGTAACTAAATAGTATCATTATCAATTGACTCCCAACTGACCATAATGACAAGTTAGTAGACATAATATAACAATAATGAGCAGGCAATACATTGTTCAAAGCTTCATTGACAATTAACCATAAGCTGGTACCAATTAGGCTCCAAAAACAGAAACCCGAGATAACACGAAAAAGACACAAAGAAAACAGACACAATGGTCAAAACAGTTGCAAACACTTAAGATACTCACTGAGCCTCACATCAAGCCAGTGCTCCTTTCCCTTCTCTCCCTACTCACAAAATGAGCCAGTTTAAGTAGTGTCTCAAATTGTCTCAGATTAGACCAATGAAGGCTTGTTGGACCATACCATGTTATGCAGGGGAAACACCAACCACCAGAAAATGCAACCACCATTGTGTTAAACTAATAACAACAACAAAATAATACACATACATACGAATGCTGCAGCAAACACATTACAACACCATATTCACTCATATTACACACACAGTCAGTTCTTAATACACACACATAGGAAAATGACAACAGTTGACTCTACCTACAAACATTGCCCCCTCCCGCTCAGCCCGAGCACAGACAAATACTGCTCCCAAACGCGGTGCGCGCTTCCGCATTGGAGCAACGAGAGAGAGAGGAATGCTGACGGAGAATGCCGGTATGTTTGAAATGTCCAGTAATTATAGCCGTTTAGAAAGAGTAATGAAACATGAAGTGGGTACCTCACTTAATGCCAAAAGATGTTAACAATAAACGGTTTAAACAGATACTTTGGATTGTGAGTGGTTTTATGTTGGCTAACTTAGACAACACGCTACAAACAGTAATGGCGGCGCCCATGACGCCGCTCCTACTGAGTACAGACATGCCTACAATGAACTTAGTTAGAAACATACCTGCACGCCAGTTGATTGTAGCGACAGCAAACTTCAGGAACATACGTGTGTGTACAAGAAACCCACAAGGCAAACCAGGAAACATACAGATGGCTAGCTTTCCCGATGCTCATTTAATTCTCACAAGTCGAGATTCCTGCAGTCGCGAGAAGTGTTTACCACTGCCGCCGCTAGGGACAGCATAGGACCACAAAGGTTTACGCTGAAGTAAAGATCTCACTTCCGAGGTTGACCCACCCACAGCAAGACTTGCAGTATTTAGTTGACTGTAAAAGTGCTATTATCTCGTAATTCTCACGAGAACCTCACGAGATTCCTTCTGAGAACTGAGAATCGGGAAAGCTAACCATCTGTACATGTGTGTGTGTGTGCGTGTGTGTGTGTGTGCGCAGGTGCACAATGTCTCATGCTCCCGCCTTGTATCGCGGTACAGCCGTGATGCACAGACAGTCAGGGAAACCACTCACAAATGTTTGTAATGACAGTGAAACGGTGAGAAGGCAAAGTTCACCTTCTCACACTTCCCGCCCCCTCTGGAGTCTCGGAACCGGGGTGACGAGACAAAAAGTCCGCAACTGTGTTCTGCTTTCCAACCCTGTATTTGACAGAGAACCGATAGGGCTGCATGGCCAACCACCACCGTGTAATGCGAGAGTTCGTGTCCTTCATGCGGTCCAGCCACTGCAAAGCCCGATGATCGGTCTCTAGGGAGAATTCTCTCCCCAACAGATAATACTTTGGGGAGTCCAGAGCCCACTTAACTGCCAGGCACTCCAGCTCAATTGCCGCATACCTGGTTTCTCTAGGAAACAGCTTGCGGCTTATATAAGCCACCGGCCGCTGGTCCTCACCCTCACCCTGCAGCAGGACTGCCCCCAGGCCAACACCGGAAGCGTCCGTCTGCACGGTAAAGGGCTGCTCAAAGTTTGGGCTCTGAAGTACCGGGTCACTACAAAGGGCCTCTTTTAGGTCCTGAAAAGCCCTTTCCTGCTCCGTCCCCCACTCAATCTGAGTGGAACCTGACTTCCGAGTCAGATTTGACAAGGGTGCCGCCCTGGTGGCAAAGTTGGACACAAACCGGCGGTACCAGCCCACCAGCCCCAGAAATGCCCGGACCTCCTTTTTGTTCCGAGGCTGGGGACAGTCACGCACCGCCTGCACCTTGTCCTTCTGCGGGCGGATGACTCCATGGCCCAGAACATGCCCCAGGTAACGTACCTCCTGCTTGGCCAAGGCACACTTTGACGGGTGGATGGTCAAACCCGCCTGACGGATCCGAAGCCGCACCTCAGCCAGATGTTGGAGGTGCTCCTCCCACGTTGCACTGTATATAATGAGGTCATCCAGGTAGGCGGCGGCATACGCATCAGTGCCCGCCAACACACTGTCCATCAATCTCTGGAACGTTGCTGGCGCCCCCTGGAGACCAAAAGGCATCACCAGGAAATGAAAAAGCCCCTGGGGTGTCCGAAAAGCTGTGCAGGGCCTAGCTGCCTTGGCCAAGGGCACCTGCCAATAGCCTTTGCACAGATCAAGGGTGGTAATATAGGACGCCTTCCCCAAGCGCTCAATCAGATCCTCAAGCCTAGGCATGGGGTACGCGTCGAAGTGGGACTGGGACTGTAACTTACAGATATGAATTCTCTGTGTCTTAAAAAAGAAACTGATTTAATGAACCTCTTTCCAGTCTCCCATAGTCAGGCAACTACCTAACTACGGCAAGCCTAGAAGGACAAAATTTGCTACAATTCTTGCAGGGGAAGAAGGTTATTTGTGATACGTGGGGAATAAAAAAAAAACCTGGTAGAAACATGCCAGTTATCTGTGGAGTCTGAGTTCATCTCAATGAGAAATTGTATAGTCAACAAATATGGATACACGACGATTTCTGAAGCATCGTAACAGTAGGCTTCCCCTGCTACTAATGTAAGTAATATGCTAACCTTAACTTTTCGGTTTAACTCCCCAACGTTTTGGTTCACGTTATAATCATGCAATTGACTCAGCAAGATACCAAGGCTAAGTTAATCTCTAGACACGTATCTACTGGCGTCTTGGCCTACTTCTCGATTTAGAAGTTGCACATAAACATAGCCTACGTCTTATTTCTGAAGTTATTTTTTCCAAATTTTCAAACGACCTGATATTTCCATTCACAAGAAATATCACAGCAAAACACCTTATTAAGCAGTAGGTGCACGTTAAGGTATAACTATGACAAGCACATAGGAAACCATTTTATTTCCACAGTTGAGTTGCGTATGATACCACGACATTGAACTGTTTTTATCAGCCTTGTCATAAATTATTTGTTTAGCCTGACAGCAACAGTTAATCACCATCAATATCACAAATGCTTTTAACCAATTTTAACTTTAGCAAGTGCAAAAATACATGGAATTTGACACCGTTTTTTTAATAGTTTTCTATTCATCTGCGCCTTTTGCTCCATAAAAAAGAGGTCAAAAGAGGTCTTATGGCGTGCGATGGGCATATGGAGAAAACACTGGACACTGGACAGGTCCACCTTAATTGAATGACTACTAGGCCTATATGGCACCAGATATGCCACCAAATACACCAGAATACAGGAAATCAAATCTAGCTAATTAAAACATTTCCAGGGGAGGACCCCCTGGACCCCAAAACTACATTGGTCACAACATGGCCACCCCTTCAATAACACTGGCCACCCTTTGGCCACCCCATGTAAAAAAGTCTGACTACGCCCCTGCCTCCACCTTACCACCAGCACATTCTTCTTACTAGAGGTAGATACAGAGTCACTCAGATTCAACTCTTGCCTGAATAGCCTGTGTCCTCCATCCACTAAACCTGCATTCTCTACCCAGCCTCATGCATGGCTGACTGATGCAATCCATTCATTGCGTACCACCCTTAGGCCTCATTTCCACCGACTTGAGCGTGTACAGCGCGTATCCGTGTACAATAGGTTTGTATAGGGACAGAATACGCTCAGATCACGTGTGCGGTGGAAATGGTCTAATCTGTTAACGAGCATTCTAAACGAATACGGACAGAAAACGGGCATGCGCTGTACACGCAGAGTGTTTGGTGGAAATGAGCTCTTACAGCTGCAGAATCCTCCTCTGCCTCCTTCTGCCACTAATCTAACTGCTGACAGCTTTGCCTCTTTCTTCACAGAAGAGGTAGCTGCCATCAGCAAACAATTCTGTGACCCATTCAGTCACAGCTTGCTACCTCCAGTTAAGGGCCCTTCTACCACCTCTGAAAGCAAACCTTCGGCAACCACCACATTACAACCTAAATTATGTAAGGGCCTGAAATCAAATCAATATGATTGCAGCCAGGAAAATCTTTCAACTATATTTGATAGTGAAATCCGAAATGTGATTTGTGTGGGCATTTCACGAACAGGAGCGTTTTCAGGCAACTAAGGAAAACATAACCCAGACACAAAAGGGGCAAAATAAAGTTAGAAAAAAAACTTGGAACAGGGCAGGTGCATGTTGTGGCAGTGTTGGAAAAAGAGGGAAAGTATAGCAAAAATGGCAGTGATGGTGATTGTCCACACATTGACGATGAAAAGAAATCAAAAGAAGTCTGAAATGACTCAGCGACGGGCCTCAAAACCAGCTTAGGCACGCTGGTCTTCGCCGTGTCGGTTCTCGTTGCCACCGATGCCCTCCTCATCTTCCTCCTCCTTCGAAACACACACAGCTCTGGCCCGTACTGCAATATTGTGCAACATGGCTGTTACACAAATCACAGCACAGGCCTTCGCAGACATGAACAGGAGCCCATCAGCAGATTTATGGAGGCATCTAAGCCTCATCTTCCAGCGGCTGATGGTGCGGTCCACTATACCCCTGGCCAGATGGTGAGTCTCATTATATGCCCCCTCCCAGGCGTCTTGGGGGTTGGCCACCGGCATGAAAAGGTATGGCCTGTGGGGGTAGCCGCTATCCCCAATGAGCCGCCCCTGGACACAGTGGCCTCCCGGCCGATGGCGGAGTCCTGAAATATGAAGGCGTCATGGGTGCTCCCCAGCCACCTTACCACGACGTCTAAGAAAAGGCCTTGGTGGTCAAAGATAACCTGGCAGCTGATGGCAACATAACACTTTCTGCAGATAAAGAGGTGGCCATCCTCGTGGGGTGGTTCAATGGGAACTAGCGTTCCGTCTACAGTTCCGACCACCTGCGAGATGTTGAACCAGCTGAAGAAATGGTTCTGAATGATGGCCCTCTCCTCCTTAGTGTTGAGAAAATGGATGTGCCCTTGCACCTGCCCGTTGCATAGAACCTGAGTGCCACCAGGAGTTGCGTCTGCAGGCTCAGCGCATAGTTGTAGCTGGGTTTTTACTTCGTGAAGCCAACACTGACCCCCTTTGATTTTGTAGCTGGGTTTTTACTTCATGAGGCGGACACTGCCCCCCTTGACAATTACTAGAGTTGTCTACCCTTTTCTGAAATGTAGCAATTGCCATCAACAACACACTGTTTGTTGTAATTGATTTAGGTGAATATTAGTGCCGTGGCCCTCTTCTCTGTGGAACACTGGTGACAGCACCACAGGTGTGGAGAGCGTCCTTGACTATTACGCCCTTAAGAACATTCTTAGTAGTTGTGCATGTGCGTTCGCGTGCGATCATGTTCGGGAAACAGGCCGTAGAAAATGTAAGAACGTTCGTAAGACCAATCGTTTACGTTGCTCTTACGTCTAAGATCCATCATTATCAGGAAACGCAGCCATGGCTTTACAAATGGCCACTCCACTGAAACAGTTCTGTTGTCTGTGACAGAAAGCCTAAGAACACCCAGAACTCAAGGAGAATCCTTAGTACATCCTACTTGACTTATCAGCTGCCTTCAATACAGTCAGTCACAGCATACTGCTAACTGTACTCTCAAACATGGGCATTACGTAGCACATTCCTGCTTTCAATCCTATCTCACTGGGCGCTCCTTTAATGTGTCATGGCAAGGAAAATTGACCTCACTCTGGGTGTCATGATTGATGTCCAGCTATCATTCTCTGATCACATAGCCGAGTCATGCCGCTATGTACTGTATAACATACAAAACATCAGACCATATCTAACCCAATATGCTACTTCTGGTACAGGCTATGGTCACCTCTCGCCTTGATTACTGCAACTCTCTCCTGGTTGGCCTACCTGCTTGGCAATAAAACCATCTGGTAATTAATTAACACAAAAGGGCACACGTCACTCCTGTTTTTGTCTTCGATCTAAAATGAAAATTGGCATGTTAAAACATCATACCGAGTTGTTATGTTTGCTGAGGATCAAAACTACGGTAGCCTGTTGTATTTCATTTTACACCGAAGAAAGCTTGAACATGATGCTGCTTTTAAACCATTAAAAAAGGACAGAAGAAACTCCATACTTCATTGCTAGTATAACAAAGACCCTGGCATTCAAAACGAGGCTGAGAACTTTGTAAGTTCACACAACATTTATTAAAAAGAGTGTTCTTACCAAGGGGGTAGGACCATAGGCAGAAGTTGAAGCACCCATGGGGAAATCTCAACCCGGAAAGGGCCCAATAGCCTTTAGCATTCCGTTGACTTCCATTTATTTTAGCGTCACATTTAAATAAAAAATCTTTACATGAGAATCACTCTGTGCCTTGATATTGGCATTGTTGTAAACCGGAGAGGACACAGCAAAACATATTTGCTTCAATGGGAAATCTGATGTGTTATTGCTTCCGGGTCAAAGGACGGGTGGCGGTCTTGTAGTACGGAAGTAGTTCGGAATTGTACCTGCTACTGGCTAGCTTGCTACGTAGAAGCTACTACTGTCACAGTCAAGTGGTAAGTACTGCTTAGAACGCAGTGCCTACTAAGAATCTGGATGCAGTCCCGTAGAGAATTTGAGGAAGATGAAGACCCATTTATATATGATGGGCATCTGTACTTATTCAAACCGGAATATACAGTTGTAGAGCTGATGAAAGGGCTGCTAGAGAGAGACTGCCACAACTCAATCGACTTGTATGAACTTGGCGGTTACTAGAAACTACGGCAAGGTGCTAGCTGTAAAAATACTTTTCAATAAATGATGTGAATACTTACAAAGTTGTCAATGCCTTGTTTTAAATGCCAGGGCCTTTCTTGTACTAGCAATGAAGTCTTTCTTAATGGTTTAAAAATAGTGTCATGTTCAAGCTTTTTTGTATGCCCTTAGTCTTCTTGACCATTCATTGTGTACTTGTTACTTGATGTTATAGCATGTCAGATCACTGTGCTGTGTTCATATAAGGATCAGCTGGAGTGCCATACAGTCAAGAAAAACCTAACTACCCAACACGTTAGGATGGCACACACACACACACACACGGATGCCAGTGCCCATGGGGTTTAGGCCCCCAACACCCTGCTATGCCTGCTTCCCTTGCCTGAGGTTATGACTTTGTCATTCGGGCCCACCGCAGGATTGTGCTTGTCCACACAACACACACACTACACCTCTTGTTGGAAGTACAGCTTAGCATGGCCATCATGGGATTTGGGTGAAGCTCATAATAAAATTACAACTTAATACATTTCTACAGAGACCACTGCTCCCAATTAAGAGTCGACTAATTAACTGGTCATTAAATAACCATCACCCTTCGTTAGGCTGACCCAATGGGTATTTGGCTCTAATGGCTTTACCCTTGTAAGTTTTACAAAAGGCCTGTTGTCCTTCGAATTGTGTCCTGGCGTATTGCATGGACATCATTTGTGTGATTCTTTTACCGGCTGCCTGATTTATCTGGGATGGTTTGTGGCACTGGGGGCTTATCTATAATAAGATTTCACTTTTGAACCATGAACCAATGATTGTGGCAAAAACGATAATCTTGATAAATCTCAAATTCATTTTCAAGAACACATTTTCTGAAACACCTGCACAAATGGTTGCCAATGCTAGAAGCTGAAGAGAGGAGCCAGAATGAGCAGGTCTATCAGAGAGATTAGAATGACACAGGCGAACAAAGGCACCAGATCTTTCTCCTTCAAAAGGTCAGCAGTAGACGGCTGAGATGGTCTGGAGAGAGACAAGACGATGCTTTGGATACAACCTTATGAGAGACGTCACTAACAAAGACACAAAGACATAAACAAATAAACAAACACGTCATTGCTATATTTTTTGATAGAAACATGTAACAATGTAAAAAAAATAGTTTGTGTGCAATATTTTTTTCCTGATAAACAAATTAATATAAAATCTAGATAAATACTACCACCCAAAATAATAGCCTAGCCTACTGTCATGAAAACAACAAGATATAGGCAGCTACTGGTCAAAGACAATGGGGCATGGCAGTTACTGGTCTCTGTGTTCCATATAGCAGTAATAGGAATGACGCTGCACTTTCATCTCACGCTTGCTGCATATGTATGCCTGTCCTGCATTTGTGTGTGTGTGTGTGTCTGTTTATGTGTGTGTATACATGTGCCTTTATATGAGCATTGATGTGTGTCGGCTGTGTGTGTGTATGTGTGTGTACAGTATGTGTTGTTTGGTTGATTTGTGTGTTGGTTGGATCAAAGGTGCAAAATTGACAGCTTTTGTGTCAATACAAAACTCAGCCACGCACCAGTTCCTACTGATTGCCGATAATGGAACCGGTCAATATTAACATTGACCTCAAACAGTGCTGCGGAGAGTATCCCTGCTAAGTCTGCATAGGTACAGCTTGTTTTATGCTGAGGTTACTGTTCACTATCTTTTAAAATGATTGTAACCCAACTGGAAAGAAAATATTTACTGCCAAGAACATCCAGTCAAGTTCAATACACATAAACCTGACATCAAACATTCTCTTTACTCATTTAAATCAACAGCCGAACTAGACTGTTTGAGGATATTTGGGAGGTTATTTGGGCCAAATGTTTAAGACTGGTCTGGTCCTATGCCTACCGGCATGACAGGAATTTTATCTCACCATCAGTAAACATTAAACAAAATTTTATTATATAGAATTTCACTATTTATCACTAAACAGAAACTTCACTCCACTTCAATAGGGTCCATGACTCAGTTTTCCTTCTTATGATTGCAAGATGTTGCTATAACAAGCATTGGTTGTCATAGGAATCTGACATTACATGTTCATAAACTTAGTTATGGCAATTTATCACGTAAGCTTCAAGTGTTACACAGTATTTTCACTTTACATTTATGGCATAGTGACATTCAGCAGATGATTATTTGTCCCCCAAAAAGATTACAGTCTATAAGCCCATGTAGGAAGCACACTTAACGGAGTCTCTCTAAACCCTGTTACCTTCTAAAAACGGCACTCCTAAGAGTTCCTCTATGGAAACGAGCGAGAAAGTGTTGTTTTTCTCTTCATCTTTTTTCCTTTCCTTCCTTCTTCCTGTTTCAGACAATACTCAGGCTGGTGTTACCACTATTTGGCTTTTTTTTCCATTTACATAGAGAAATTATGGAAGTAGCCCAGGGAGCCGTTCTGCAGCCAGAGCCTAATTTGGTTTGGTGGCAAAATTACCTGATTAAATTCAAGCTGCCCAAATTGACCAATGAAATGGCTTTGTGTAATCTTTCAGCCGTTTGGATGCCTCCCCCCCACCACCCCCCGGACACTTTTCTGGCCATCTAATGCATTTCCCAGCTCAAACATTCATCACAGCTACAAATAGAAAAAAACAGGCCATGGCACTTTGAGGCCATGTAATGTTGCTCTGACAGACACTGATACTATCACTTCCAGAACTTTCCGAGCCTTGCTCACACTCTCATGTCTTCTGAAGGAGGTAGTAACCCTAATATAGAACACAGTTACGAAACTGTCATCTTGTAGTGATATATGATACCACTTGTGCATAATCCAGTCTCCTTAACCGCTATGTTGCAGCGCTCAAGAGGCAAACGCACCCTAGGGCTTGTATTTGTCCAAATGAATGTGCTGAGACGAGGAGGAAGGAGGGCGGGAGGCATCTATCAGACATGGCAATTTCCCTAATCTATTCTGACAAAGCTGGAGTCTGCCTTGATTTGGATGCAGATGACTTCTTCACATTACTCTGTCGCTGTTGGGGAATATGAACTCAATTTCTCTCCCTCTGTCAAACTCGCTCTCTGTAACATGCAGACACACACACAAATGCATTAATGTGCGTGCTGTCTCTCCGTGCTCTCCTCCTTACTTTTTTTCTTTTTCTGACTACCTCACACACATACATGCACACACACACACACACACATACACACATTCATTGCTGTGCATAAAAGACCTGATATAAATCATATACATTTATAGACAGATACAAACATATGCAACCTCTCATCCACCAACTATGAATACACACACGCGCGCACACACACTCAAAAGGGCATGCCAATTAATGAAAGTAATAAAAACAAAACTGAATTAATAGCTGCATATTTTCACCAGGGGCAAATGATCCTCTGCCTGCCTTTGAAACTAGCACAAAACGCTTCAATGAAAAAATAAAAATGTGTAATCGCACAAATGCAGAAGAGCAGGACAAGGTCACAATGAGGACACTAAAACTAAAATTAAAACCTAAAAACTAAAACTTTTTATTGTAGTGGAGTGCCGGTCTCTGGAAGGGTCGGTATTTTGAGGCTCCTCAGTGTCAGGCTATTTCCTGAGATAAGGCTTTAAGTGGTGACAGAGCAACACCTCTGCAAATTTCGGTCTTAATCTGTGTTCCTAAAATGAGCCCGTGGAGCCTTACTCATCGCAGCTTGTTGTCACTGTCTTTCTGCTGACTCACCTCTCACCGGTGCATTCTGGGTAATGCCCCTGTGTGTATTTCGGGGTGTCCTCGGTCTTGCTAATGCCCGCTAATGCCAGTGTGCCTGCGAAAACTGTCGACTCTGGGTGACAAATGGCACCGCGCATTCCGTTCAATCGTCTCACACTCTCTGCTTGATTGAGTTTGTCTGGCATAATGCAGCCAATGGGAATTGTCCCAAATGTGCACAGTCTGTCCATCTGGCTCTCCAGGCGAGCTCAATCTAATGCTGAAAGTGTTTTGAAAGTGTTAGAGTTTTGCAAACACTGGCCAGGTCAGCTCAAGTCAGGTACGGTAAAGTCCCTTTTGGGGTGGCATTTTTTTTTTCCAGTGGAGACACCATCAGTGGAGACTATACTCAAACAAGTGTAGAACACTCTCTACCCAACTTACATGAACAGAACACACTATTTTCAACTTTTTTACTCAACTTTTTACTTCATGAAGAACTCTGTACACTCAACTTAGAATATGTTCAAAAGCTGCTATGCTCTAGTTACATATGAGCAGAAAAGGGTCACGAGTTTAATTCTGTCACAATGTCGGCTAAAAACAGTGAACATAGAGGGGAGGCCACACATAGTTTCCAAATAATAAATCAATTCATAGCAAGAATAAAAATAAAAAGTGTGGTGCAAATCAGTGTAGGAAAATAACCAAAAATGTAGTGTACTCAAAAGGGAAAACCAAGGAAATGCCAAACAAAAGCCAAACCTAGGAAGAGGAGTGCAACACCATGCTCTGACAGACCAAGGTCATGTTTTCTGGAACGCAAAGTTTCTAACTTCCTAGCCACTACTGTTGTTGGGACTTCTGAAGTACCGCCTCAAAGGCTATCTTGCATTTCTCAAAGCCTGACGGCATTGTAGGCCTGGCCACAATCACAGCACAACATTTTCGGGGGTGCAGTTGGAGGCCTCCGACACCCTTGCTGAGGCACCATAAGCGCTGCCTCCACACCCCTATGGCTGTCTCCACAACCGCCCAAGTGTGCCTGTGGGCCCTGTTGTACTGCACCTGCGGCTCCGTCTCTGCATCTTGATACGGCATAAGCAGGAAGGGGCGCAGAGGGAAGCCACTGTCCCCAAGGAGCCAGCAACTCCCAATACAAAGGAGTCATGTATATTCCCAGGCCAGTTTGCCACCAGGTCAACAAAGGCACCCTCTGCCTCACACACTACCAGGACGTTCAGGGCTGGGTAGCCCTTGCGGAAGATGTGTTGCAGGTGAAGGTATTGCAGTGGGGATGAGGGTCCCATCAATGGCACCGATGACCCTCGGCAGGCCAGCAATTGTGTGAATTCCCTTGGTTGACCCTGCGAATGTCCTCAGGGGTTGTTGGAAAGGATATCTTTTCAGCAAGGTGCAACAGCAGCACATCAGTCACTGTTGTCACAGCCCTACTGAGGGATGCCCTACTGAGGCCCATGCCCATGCCATAAAACTGAAGAGCAGCCAGGAGTTGTACTGCTGGGGTTAAAGCAAAACTATGCAGCGTGCGTCTCACCAAATGAGGGTGCACAACATCCAGCAGCTCCATAATTTCTCCCTGACTGAGACGTTACTTCCTGATGATGACTTCATCAGGAACGACATCAAGGGGATTAAACGACGTGCATACGAAAGCACTGATGTATGTGGTGTTGCTCTGTCGCTTTTCTCCCCCTCTCGCTCGGTTGAGCTCCACAATTCTTTGTAAAGCAACCATTGCTCTGAAGGCCTCACATGATGCCACAGCATTTATACTGCACAGAAACTGACAAAGTCAACTGGCAGCCATGTGCCATTGGTGGGTATAACAGTCCACCTGAGATGTTGTTGATAGTCCTCCCATTACTTTACAAGCAATCAGTGATACGTACACATCAAAACGTTGGGATTTATGTGCTGGTTCATGCACTTTGTGCAGTTGAGCAATACATGGTAACATTGATGAGTGAACACATTAAAGGGAATGTATAGATGTGGCTGCATCTGAATGAGAGATAGCTCTCATTAAAACACTGGTTTGAAGACATTATCATGACTCTGCCACTTGAAAGTGTTCACCCATTTTGCCTGTCTGATGTGTTGTGGACCAGTGTTTCGTACCTACATGTTGGAATGTATGTCTGTTCCATGTGGGATGTTTCAGCATTCATTGTTTTTATCCAAGGAATGTGTACATTTCTGTTTTACACACACACTCACTCCATTTCACCAAAAACACAAGGACTCTACACCACATGAGCTGGAGCTCCCAAACTGAGAGGACTGTGCAGAGGCAGGGGAGGAGTCCGGGTGGTTGGGTGGCCGCAGAAGTTGGAGGGAGCAGGGCCAGGTGTCCTGGTGGCTGAAGTAGACGACAGAGAGCAAGGTGGCAAATGGGGAGGATGGTTGGCCAGGTGTCTGGGTGCCGGAGGTGGATGGCGGAGGGCCAGGTGTGCACCTGTCCACAGTGGAGGGTGCAGAGCCAAGTGGAGGGGCTGATGAGAAGGCTGCAGGGCCAGGTGCCTGGATGGCCATAGTGGAGGGTATAGGACCAGGTAAATAGTTAGCCGATGGTTGTAATGTTACCCTTCATGGGGCTCATTTCACGTACACTATCAGATTATGTGCACAATTCCCTTTTTCAGCCCTGGGCATATCTAGTATTTCTAACTAGGAAAAGACACACATGGCAAAAAAATTCTATACACTTACAGCAGATGTTGAGGCCTGGACATTTGGCAGCAGGGAGCAGATGGTGATTGTCTGTGTAAACTATACACATCTATGCCTCCCGGGATTTCTTCGACTGCCTCAGGACCCAACACTGCCAGCACCCTCTCTTCCTCAGGAGTGAGAGGGGGCAGGCGGGTGCTGCCACCACCAGTCTTCTCTTTCTCCCTCCTGAGTGCTGCAGCCCTCTTAAGTTTTAAACTGTGTGAATAAGATGGTTTGATGGTCAAACGCTTCAGTCACCAATGCAGATATTTCTTGTAATGTGAAATTCATTTTTTTCTTAGGCCTGTGTGCAGCCATTTTTCAAACATGAATGGCCAACACCAACAGGGTTTAAATAGTTAGAGCAACTATGAGTTGTACTGGCTGGCTGAGTTGTGCTGGTGACATGATTGACAATTTATCACAGTTTAAGACAAAGACCTTTGAGAAATGGCACTGCATTTCTGTAGTGACACTTAGAGTATGTAGCCTCATTTGCATCCTGTACAAATAAGGCTTTGTCAAAGCACTGGGAATGCTTACAATTGGCACAGCACAAAGACGCAGTTCCAAGTTACGGATTTGTAAGAATATAATTTTCTTCACCACATGTCTCGCCGTTGACATTGGGCCAAGTTTTAGCACTTCAGTTAGTTTTGCCAGATGTTTACCGTATCGTAATCAGTTTTATATATTTATATATATATAACTTATATATATACATATATATGTTATGGTTTGAGTTCAGCAAGGACAAATACATGTCTTATAAGGACACAGCAGTGTCATGACGTGTAAACAATCAAAATGTCTGTCCCCTGCTTTTCCTCCGTCGCTTCCAAGCTTCACACACTGAAGTAGGAACAACGGTACAACCCACTATGGAAGTACCCACAATGATAGTTCTACCGAAGTACGAGCGCTTCGAGAAACAGCAGATTTAAGCAATATAACACGAGTGGGAGTGGGGTTGGTAGCGGATATCTCCACGACTGTGGTTCAACCACAGGCACGAATCTGAAGACTGCAGCCGATGGCGTAACAAAAGTATATGTCTCCTGGGCTTTCAGGCTTAATATCATTTGATAGTAACCATTAAGATCACACTTAGTAACAAATTTAGCAGGTCCTACGCGGTCCATAGTCTTCAATATGGGGAAGTGGAAAGTCGAGCAAGTAGGACTTAGTTATCGCGTTGACTTTACGGTAATCCGTACACAACCTAGAAGTGCTGTCCAGGGGTGCATTTCCCAAAGGTGTCATTGCTAACTTCCTTAGCAACTTTGGTGGTTTGAACAATGGACTTATTACACTGCTGCTTCTCAACAGCATCATTCAGACTAAGCAACTAACAATGTTTACAACTACGTTTGTCTGGTGGATCATTCAACGACACAAATGTTTCCTAACATGAAAGTCTGGACGATCAATCGGAAGTTGCATAGAAAAGTTGTGTAGTTCAAATGATTAGCTTGGACCTGTCATTAGACCATCATGTTTGTTCTCGCTCATTACTTTTGGCCTTCTTGGATTGGACTTGACAGCCTTCAATGCGTTACTGCCACCAACTGCATGAATGATGTTACTTTAAATCACTTCACTTGCAGCTGGCAATGCCAAATAATGTAAAAAGAAGGTAGAAAATACATCACACACACATAACACACAAAAAGCTGTTGCAAAATGTGGTTGGATCAAAGTAAATTTACGTCAATGATGTTAATAAGCGTTTTGTAATGGTGATGTATGATGGATTACTGACCCACAATTAAGGGTATTCCATTGTCCCATAGATCATTTCCACCTGTTTCAAATTGATTATCATTCAGCAGAATTCAAACCCATATCTCACCGAAAAAGGTAGCACACTTCCTTTGAAAGCTGACGAGCTAACCACTCACCCACCGCACCACTTAACTTCATGGAGACTCCACATGTTTCGGAAGTGTTCGGAGAGTATTTGGATGCATTCATTGTGAAACTACAGAAACGATTAAACTACATGAGGACAGAAACGTAGTCTCATTTCTTTCAAGCCAGTATGACAGCTGTAGAAACTGTGGGATATCTCCGTCAACACAACTATGTACCTTTCTCATTAAAAGCAACAACTGATTGTCAATTTGTGTCATATATCTATATATTTTATTTATACTACATGGAACTATAGCTATAAATATAACCACTCCCCCCATGTAGTTAAGTGGTGTGGTGGGTGAACGATAAGCTCGTCAGCTTGCAAAGGAAGTGTGCTATCTTTTATGGTGAGATATGGGTTCGAATCCTGCTGAATGTTAATCAGTTTGAAACAGGTGGAAATGATCTGTGGGACAATGGAATAACCTTGATTGTGGGCCAGTAATTCATGCTCATACAATCCAGTATTACAGAACGTTCATTAACATCACTGACGTAAATTTGCTTTGTTCCAACCACATTTTGCAATAGCTTTTTGAGTGTTATCAGGTGTATTTTCTACCTTCTTTTTACATGATCTGGCATTGCCAGACCAAGAGTGAAGTGATTTAAAGTAATATCATTCATGCAGTTGGTGGCAGTAATGCTTCGAAGGCTGCCATATCCACTCCAAGAAGGCCAAAAGTGACGAGCAAGACATCACACGGACAAACACTTTGGTCTAATGACAGGTCCATGCTAATCGTTTGAAGTGCATAACTTTACCATGCAACTTTCGATGGATAGTCCGGACTTTGTTGTTGGGACACACTTGCGTCGTTGAATGATCCATCGGACTAACGTAGTTGTACACTTCATTGGTTGCTAAGTCTGGATGATGCTGTTGGGAAACAGCAGTGTAGTAAGACCATCGTTCAAACCACCGATGTTGCTAAGGAAGTTGGCAACGACACTTTTGGGAAATACTTGCATCGTTGAATGATCCATCAGTCTAACGTAGTTGTAAACATTGTTAGTTGCTTAGTCTGGATGATGCTGTTGGGAAATAGTGTTGTAGGTCCATTGTTCAAACCAACGAAGTTGCTAAGGAAGTTAGCAACGACACTTTTGTGAAATGGGCGGCTGGTTGCTTTGTTGTATGCCCCCTGTCAGTTTTGTTCCATGTGCTTTTGTTGTCCTTCCCACCCTTTCCTTGGCCCCTCTCCTGTCTTGATTGCTTCTTGTGCTCCCATTGTATTCACCTGTTCCTCGTTTTCTGATTCTTGTGCTCCCATTGTGTACACCTGTTCCTTGTCTTCTGATCCTTGTGCTCCCATTGTGTACACATGTTCCTGATTGGTTGCTTGTGTTCACCTGTCCTGTTCTCCCTAGCTCTATCGTGTGTTCCGTTTGATTAGTGTTCTGATTAGTTCTCTGTGTATTTAAGCCTCTGTGTTTCTTTTGTCTCTTGTTAATTTTGTTGCCTATTTCTGTCATGTACTCCCCGTGTTACCATGCCCTGCATTTTGTGTAAGTCCTCTTTTGTGTGCTTTGTTTCCTTGCTCTGCTGTTTTGTACCTGCGGTTTACTTTAAATTTTTACATTTTGGATTCTGTTTCTGCGTCTGTTTTTGCCTTTTTGAAAGGGATTTTCTGCCTTTTTGTTTTGCGAGTTCTGAACCATTTCTGCCTGTCTGTTAACATTTGTTTGCCTTTGTTTCCCACTGAAACAAGAACTGAGAATGCATTGCTGAATTTGGGTCCAATCTTTTCCTGAAACCTGACACTTTCACTTGGGGAGACCAAAGCGTAATTTCACGAAAAAAGCAGACACCCAGGGGAAGAGCACATTCCACATGTTGGAAAGGCTACATTCAGAGAGGGAAGCAGTGGGGGCAGCTTTGGTGTCTCTCTAGACTGATGTATTGCCACTAACCTCAGCTGAGTACCTTGTAGTGGAGGAGAGTCTTGGCTTGATTGGTCCATTCAACGAGACTACAATTGAAATGTCTGTGGAAAGGAATCTGCTTCCAATGTTTTGCTGATGTTGAAAATGTTAGATTTAAGCCACTGCACAACAGATGCCAAGGAAGCAAAGTGCAGTGCTGTGCAGTGAGAAGTTGAATTCTGTCCAGACCAAGAGTATTTTGACTTTGCCAACTCCACACGACCCAAGACCCCAGCAAAGTGTGCATATGTCATGTGTGATTTTATTGTTTTTTTGTTATTTACAGATTTCTTTAGTAGTGACGCTGTACACATATTTAGAACAGAAAAGCAAGTATATTTGCAGTATACAGAAAATCAACCAGATATGAATATAAAAAATTATCTCTAGACAAAAAAAATCTCTCTAGAAATCTAAAATCTGATTTACAGATTTCTTAACTATGTAATAAAGTATATTTTAGAACAGAAAATCAGCTGAGTATGAACATAAACAATAATGCGCACACACACACAAATAAAACATCTCTTACATTCTCTAGAAACTACAGATCAGGCATTTGCTTCCGCCTCCCGGTCTATCCTGTGCTCTGCATTTGGCCATAAGTTCTCATCTATATCACCGGATGTGGTCACATGCCATGCACCTTGGAAAAAAGCCTTGAATGTCATCTCTGGTTATATCTCCACATCCAGCAGTAATTGCATCAATGAGTGACTTTTGATCATGGGGTTGGTACCATAGTTGTAGACTTTCCATCTCCGCGCTGAAAAAAAGTCCTCAGTTGGGTTTAGGAATGGAGAATATGGTGGTAAAAATTAGATCATTTTTGGATAGGCTGTAAACCATCCAGTTACCAGACGGGAGTGGTGAAAGGCTACGTTGTCCCAAATTATAACAAAAGAGGGTGCATTCAGCTTGTCTTGCTCCCTTGCCATAAGATGTTCATAGAGCTCATCTAAGAAGGTGGTAAAGCGTGTCGTGTTATAAGGCCTTATGACAGCCTTATGGTGTACACTCTTGGCAGAAATTGCTGCACACATTGTGATGTTTCCCCTTCTCTGTCCTGGGACATCTATGGTGGCCCTTCTCCCAATGATGTTCCTTCCAGTTCTGTGGGTTTTGGCCAATTTAAACCCTGCCTAGATAGTTATGAGGGGTTCCGTTAGTTTCAAGCTCCATTACTCTCTGAAGAAAATTAGAAAATGAATTGTAAAGGTACCGTACGTCACAACTTACATATATGTTAGAGTGTTACTTTGTGTGAAAAAGAAGGGTAATGCATATGTGTGCTATGATGTTTTATCTTACCTGGACATATTGGTGTCTGAACTCCTTGATGCTCAGAGTTCCTCTGAAAAGGGCCAGTGTACAACTGCTTCATGGTCATGTTTTTTAAGACTCTTAAAATACTTTTCAATGTCTGGAAATATGTAATTATTGGCTAATATAATGTCACAGATGTGATGTATATAAAGTTATATCACATAATGTTCCCAGAGTTTGATGGTGGTGTTTGCAAGGACCATGGACCAATAGCATGCTCCTGTTGTTGCGTAAAAATCCTTCCCCTGCTCCCTGAAGGAGGTAACCTTTGTATCCTACAGGTGTAAAACAAAACAAATGAGTATTTATCACTCAATGTTATGTAGATATTTTCCCTACCATAAAATTACAGCGCTAATGTACACATCAATCACTGTTGATGCCCTCTGCAGAATGTGAATAGTAGGTAGTACCTGTTGGTATGTCTGAAAATGTCACAGTGTCGCTTTGGGCTTGGGATTTTTTCCTGTGTATTTTTCGCTGTCATCCATCTGTTCGTCTATTGGGTTCACTCTACCGTGCTGCTCCGCACCTCCCCCACGTTGTCTTGCTAATTCTTTTCACCTGCACTTCCTTGTTCTGCCCATCATTAGATTATTCCTCTCGCTCTCTCGATTATCTCCCTGTTACGAACCCATGAAATAATAAAATGGGAACACAACATAAGAAATACCGCAGGAGACGGAAATGCAAATGTAGTCGAGCTTTTTTTAATTTCAGGTGTTCTCGAAACAGAAAGGCATCAATAACGGCCAATGCACAACAAAAAAGGCATAGAAGACCAGCAATGCAAAAATGAGTTCCACAAACAGAAAGGCGTCAATAACGGCCGATGTATAAAAAGCACAGGTAATGAGGATTGTTAACAACAAAGACAAAATAAAACCCTGCAACCTTACCTCCACTTTCTGAAAGGGAACAAAAACTACCTGACCACCTCGAAAAAAAACACAGGTGAGTCTTCCGCAGTTTTCTTCCCTGCTGCTCTGTCTATCTAAACTGAGGTACGTGCACTAAGAGAAAAAAAAACACCAACCCATCACCATGCAAACAACAGGCGGCAAAAGAGAAAAAAACAACAAGTACAACAAAATTGCTTAGGTAAATCGTAGGCCAACGTGGACAAACAGCGAAGGAGTGAGCTGAGCCATGATCCGTCTGGGCGGCTTTTATTGGCAGACCCAGCCCCCTTCTCCAGCGCACAATCAACGCGCACCTGCACAGAATTAACACAGGTAGGCAAGAACCCAGCATTAGTGTGACAGGCAACGAGGCACTCCCTCACCCGCCTTCCTCGTCTCACGATCGCTGTGATCATCCGCCTCACCTGCACTTCCTCGTTTTTGACCGTCACGAGATTATTAGATCATCCCCCTCACCTGCACTCCTCGTTTCACGCTAGTTTGCTCTCGTTTAGTTCCCGGGGTTTTCACTACTTATACTGGCTTCTCTTACTCACTGTTTGTCAGTCCGTCTGAGAACCACGGTGTACTCCTCGGCAAGCTTTTTGACTCCTCACTCCTCACTCTCCTGATCCTGTTTGGCTGTGTGTTCCCGTTGTCTGCTCGTCTCCTGTCCGTTCCTGTATCTCCCCTGTCTGCCAGTGTGTGTGTTATTCTCCAGTCCTCCGGTATCGACCCCTGCCTGCCTTCGACTCTGCTCTGCTCTCCATTCCCCGGCTTCGACTCCTGCCTGCCCTCGACTCTGCTCTGCTCTCCAGTCCCTGCCTTCGACCCCTGCCTGCCTTCGACTCTGCTCTGCTCTCCATTCCCCGGCTTCGACTCCTGCCTGCCCTCGACTCTGCTCTGCTCTCCAGTCCCTGGCTTTGACTCCTGCCTGCCCTCGGCTCTGCTCGGCTCTCCAGTCCTCCGGTGCCGACTCCTGCCTGCCCTCGACTCTGCTCGGCAATCCTGTCCCTGGCTTCGACTCCTGCCTGCCTATGACTCGGCTCTACTCGCCTGGACCCGGCCGCGGAACTCGTCCAGCCTGCCCACCTGTGTGACTCGGCGAGTGTCTCTGACCATCTGCCAGCCCTATTTGGGCTTTTGACTTTGTCCCCTTTTCCCCGAACCCTAAATAAAAGTCCATTGTGAGGTTACGCTTTTGGGTCCGTTTTCTGTCTGTCTGGTTTCCGTGACAGAAAATCCTCACAATTGAATCCAAAGTGGATCTTGGCAAGTTCAGCTGAACCCTGAGCCCTGCTGTCTCCTGCATTTACCTGCTGCCTCCTACTCTGAATTCCTGCTGCCAGGCAAGCTCACCTTACAGCCAGACAGTATGTGTCTCAGGGTAGTCTGTCCATACCCTCAGGTTATCTGGGGCCTTATGTACTAACACTTGCGTGGATTTCCTACTGATTCTGTGCGTACGTGAAAAATCTGGAAAGATGCGTACGCACAAAAAAATCTAGATGTATCAATCTGTGCGTAAGCAGGTTTCCACGCACATTCTCTTTGTACATCCCAATTAACGTGAAATTCAGCGCACATGCACGAGCCCGACTCTCTACCTCGTCTCCTCCCTCAAGTACTCCACATTGAATATGCTAATTAGTATAAATAGGCCTGTAGTAGTGCCCATGTTGAGAGAATGGATATGGAGAAACGAAGGAAAAAAAACTTTTCGGCATGCGAGGTGGAGGTGCTGATTTCGGAGGTGGAGGCCAGACACAAAATCTTGTTTGGTTCACGTTTCCACCGGAATCGGCACCAAAACAAAACAACTTGCCTGGACAAATGTGGCAAAGGCAGTAAGTGCGGTAGGGTCAGAAACACGGGCCACTGATGTAAAAAAATTGGTCCGACATAAAAGTGGATGTGAAAAAGAAAGTCGCTGTCTCCTAGGACTGATTGGAATAATTACAGCATAAACTATACATCATGTGTATATTTTCCAGTAGGCCTACATTCACTTTAGGTGTTAAATATCTTACCAAGTAGCCACCCATTACGCACCCTGCCAGCTTCCAGCCTATTCCCAACCACGCTGTTAGTCAGGATGAAGGAGTCATGGGTTGCCCCAGGCCACCTTGCTACGATATTTGTAAGGCGCATTTGGGCATCACATATTATTTGTACGTTTATTGAATGGTTCCTGTTAACGTACGCATATTCACCCTCAGATGGCGCCTTTATAGAAATATGTGTGCAGTCGATCGCTCCGAGTACATTTGGAAAACCGTCTTATCGCTGCAAATTGCGCTTTAATGTTTGCGTGGTTCACTATATTATAGGGAAACTCTATATACCTGGCTGACAGTCGGATGATGCCATTCAGAACAGCGGCTCAGCCAGTGTGGCTCAGAGCTGTCTGACTCATTCCTGACCGGTCAGCCAATTCCCTTTGGAATGATCCTGTTGCCAGAAGCGTAGTTAGGACTTGGATTGGTACTGGCAATGCGTGACTCCTCGCTGTCTCCCTCTTCAAACCCGGGCCGGGCTCAACTCAGCAGAATAGATCTTGGGAATCTGAATCGGCTGATAAGCCAGTCATCATCATGAGCCAAAAAATCATTATAGTCATGGAACACCCGTTCCCTCCTAACGCGACCATTCGCGATGTCCTCCTACAACGCCAACACTGCCATTGTCAACCTATTGATTAGTGCCACCTTTTGTGCATGCTTTAATATTCTCATTTTTGGATACATGTTGATGATTGGCTGTTCTCATACATCCAAGGTGTTAATAATATGTACGCGATGGGAAATCCACCAACTGGTTGATTGATTGATTTCAAGTAAATATTGTTACTCCACGCAAAAATGGTTACTCCACGCAACACCAACAAGTCTAGTCTCATTATATCACTGTCAAGAATTGAGCAACAAACATATCATGGGATATCTATTAGCATGAATGACATTCATAGTCACGAAAATATGCAATGTTTAATTAGCAGTCATCCCTGAATATAATTTTACCGGGGCTTCTGATTTCCTTGATTCCAATATAGCTATTATAATTTTATGAATCTGTTATGAATGAAGTTAACCCAAAAGTGTCACATTACGCGTGTAAACAATAACCCATGATTGAAGTGCGTTTCAAATCATGCATCCTGACGTTTAAAGCCACCTTTAACTATCCGCAAATTGCAATATTACGTCATGACTCAGGGGTAAGTACACCTGAAGTTATTGCGCTGCATTGCCTCTATGTGCCGCCAACTGACCAAATGCACTAGAAACGTGCGTACGCCAGCCATGAAGTTTGCATGGAGGCCCGCACTTTTTCACGTCAAGTCAGTCTTGGTACATCCGAACTCTGGCGTGAGAAGTGGCGTACGGAGCTTTTTTGTGCGTACGCAAACTTTGTACATGAGGCCCCAGGTGATGGAAATATGTCGTAGGTTGCTCCTATTAGAAACCCAAGCTGACTATACTCCATATTCCACAATTCCCACCAAGTAACATGCTTCGTCTCTACCTCCTCCCAGTTCAGCCGCTAGTGGTGGGCAGGGCGAGGATTCATGAAACACTGAAACAGTTGAAACAATTGCGTTGTCAAGATTCGAGGCTTCTAAACATTCTTGAACCCGTCTCCACAGTGACTAGTGTTCATTTCTACACGCTAATCTAGAACAAAACTGCATTTAGAACAAAACTGCATGCCATCAGAGTAGGCTATGAAGTTATGTGACAGTGCAAAATAAAGACAATGAAGAAATTTGTTACAAAGACTTTTATTTAAGAATATTATTTGTTCTGCCGTTATAGGACTGAGCCTGCTTCTTTTTTTGCAAACAATGTCCCCAGCTTTTGAAAAAATCCTTTCACATGGTACACTTGTTGCAATAAATTTGGAAACAATGCAGCCCTTTCTTTCCAGTACTTCAGTGGGCACTGATGCCTAGGTAAAAACGTGTCTGTCAAGTACTTCTTTACTTCAACCGTTGCATCCGCTATTGCGCTCTTTAATAAAAAAGTTTCACTGACTCTGCTGTCAAATGAATCCCACAAGTTGTCACTGGTGATGTCAGCTGGCACTGGTGATGACGACGACGATGAAGGTCCTGAAGACATTGATGGCTCTATGAATACAAATGAAAATGTGTTTTGTTAAGTTATAGCCTGTATGAACAGCATAAGTATGCATTATTATTTAGATGAAATTACTCCAAAAAAAACAAAATGATGGTTAAAACTGCTTACCAGGAGTTGATGTGGTGGATGAACGCATTAAGGAAGCACACTCCAACGTCAGCTGCTTTTCTGCCTCCTGAGCTTTGGTAGGGTTCCCAAAAGCCAATAGCATGAATCTTGGATCCAACAACGTTGCCATTGCCAGGGCTCGGAATGATTCATATGATCTACATCGGATATGAAGGCCCTCCAGCAGATGTGAACCTGTACAAAATACAAGCAAACCATAACAAATGCATTACTAGTCATCTCATCAATATCCTGGTGATTACCCAGTTACCCGGTGATTACCTAATTGTAGCTTACCTAATTGCACAGCAGCGTCCTGTGTAAGATTCTTCATTTTGTTCATCAACTTGGACTGTAGTATATGGTACAGCGGTATCAGTTTTGAGGCAGACACTGTCTGTTCCTCTGACATTTCTGTTGTTGCCTGTTTGAAAGGCTGAAGCAGTATTAAAGCCTCATTGATGGTGTCATATTCAACACTTGTGGTATGAGAAAGTTTGGGCACCCCCTCTGAGGTTGTATAATAATGGACTCTGACTTCACACAAAATGATCTTGGTGGCATGTCCTTCATTTGCCCATAAGAGCCAAGTGTTAGCTTGATTTCCAAACACAGATTTAGTAAGTATTCATAGTATGCAATTGTATGAAATTAAATCAAATGTAAAAAATAGGCTGTGCAAAAATGTGGGAACCCTTCTCATTTTGTTGCTTTGATGGCCTGTAACTCATCATCACAACATAGTTAGACACACGAAGTTGGTTTGGTGAGCTCGTTAAGCCTTGAACTTAATTGACAGGTGCATCCAATAATGACAAAAGGTATTTAAGGTGGCCAAATGCCAGTTCTCATTCTGTTTGACTCTCCTCTGAAGAGCTGCAACATGGAAGCCTCAAAACCAAGCTTATCCAGCATTATGGTTTAGGGGAAGGTTACAAAAAGCTGTCCAAAAGATTTCACCTGTCAGTTTCCACTGTCAGGAACATTGTGAGGAAATGGAAGGCCACGGGCACAGTTCTTGTTAAGGCCAGAAGTGGTAAGCCAAGGAAAAATCCAGAGGCAAAGACGAAGGATGGTCAGAATGGTTAAAAACAACCCACAGACCACCTCCAAAGACTTGCAAGGATATCTTGCTGCAGACAGTGTCGCTGTGCATCGGTCAACAATACAGTGCAATTTGCACAAGGAAAGGCTGTACGGAAGAGTGATGCGGAAGAAGCCTTTACTTCACAGTCGCCACAAACTGAGTCGCTTGAGGTATGCGAAAGAACATTTGGACAAGCCAATATCATTTTGGAATAAGATACTCTGGATTGATGAAACAAAAATTGAATTGTTTGGTCACAACAGGAGGCGATATGCATGGCGGCAAAAGAACACAGAATTCGAAGAAAAACACCTGCTTCCCACAGTAAAATTTGGTGGAGGTTCCATCATGCTGTGGGGCTGTGTGGCCAGTGTTGGTACTGGGAATCTTGTTAAAATTGAGGGTCGCATGGATTCCACTCAGTATCAGCAGATTCTTGAGAATAATGTTCAAGAGTCTGTCACAAAGTTGAAGTTGTGCCGGGGATGGGTGTTCCAACAAGACAATGACCCCAAACATTGCTCAAAATCTACCTGAGCATTCATGCAGAGGAACAAGTACAATGTTTTGGAATGGCCATCCCAGTCCCCAGATTTCAATATCATCGAGAATCTGTGGGATGACTTGAAGCAGGCTATCCATGCTCGGACTCCTTCAAACATCACTGAATTGCAGAGGTTTTTCCAGGAGGAATGGGCTAAAATACCATCATCCAGAATCCAGACACGCATTGGTTGCTATAGAAAGCGTCTACAGGCTGTTATTTTTGTAAAAGGAGGCTCTCCTAAATACTAATATGATTTCTCTATTAAGGTGCCCACATTTATGCACGGGCCTTTTTTTTGTTTTGGGGCATATTGCACATTTTCTGTTAACCCAATAAACCTCATTTCACTGCTGAAATATGATTGTGTTCATCAGTTATTTGGTATATCAAAATTAAGTTGCGAATTAAAACCCAACCTAATTAAAACCCAAATAAAACACCTAATGATTGGTAAATATAAATAATGCCAATTGTCAAGGGTGCCCAAACTTTCTCATACCACTGTAAGTTGGATAGTGCTACGTTCATCGCTGATCATACAGTCTTTGCAACATATCATGCGTACTGTCATGTGTACTTGTGTTTTCACCTGCTGAAGAAGTTTTAAGGTTGGCCTGCCCATCAGAGTCTGCATCTCCACAAGTTTGTCCTTTGCTTTGCAGCTTGTTCTGAACAAGGTCACAATTTTTTTTCAGCTTTTTGACGTATGTTACTGATGCCAGGAACCTGATCAAGGGACTTCTTTACAATTAAATTCAAGCTGTGAGCGAAGCAAGGAATATGTCGCAGACCGAGTAGGTGCGTGCTGAGGCTCATATTTGCAGCATTATCCGTCACCATGCACTGAACCTTGGAGGCGATGCCCCACTCTGCCATGAGTAATTTTTCAGCCTCCATAATATGTTGCGCAGTATGGGTTTGGTGGAACCTCTGTACCCCCAACAGCACTGTAGCCATTTTGGCCTCTGGCGTAATATAATGACAGGTGATGCCAAGGTAGCCATTCATGTTTATGGAAGACCACATGTTAGCTGTAAGGCTAACAAATTCAGCCTTTTTCAGCTCCTCCTTGGCCTTCTCCTTTGTCTTAATGAACCTCTCAGCAACCATAGTCTTCAGTGCTTTGTGGGATGGGAGCACATAAGTTGGATCCAGCTTGTTCACAAATGCCCTGAATCCAACATCTTCCACAATGGTGAACGGCTGTAAATCCTTCACCACCACATTTACCAGCAGCTCATCCAACTCCCTCTGTCTGCCTATAAAAAAATAAATAAAACCTCCTGTCAGGAAAACATGCACAATATAGGCTAGTCTAAAATAGTACATGTAGTAAGCCGTTTTGCCCATAAGCCTAATTGAACAAGTCCGTCTGAATGGGTTTGTGCCATTTGAATGATCTTTAAAACAGTCATACCTTGCTTAAAATGCCCAGCAGTGGCAGAAGCAGTAGCAGAAGCAGTTGCAGTGGGAGCTCTCGCTGCAGGGTCGTCATCATTCTCCAACAAAGCGGGATGAGTGCTTCTCAAATGGCGCATCAAAGATGAGGTGTTGTTACAATAGGCAAGTTGCCTATCACAATTCATGCACCTCACTTTATTAGGGGTTTCCAAATGGAAATGCTACCAAACCACAGACGTGCGTGATCGTTTACGGGAAGCTCCCATCTTATCCTAACTGTAGCTAGAATAAACCCTATAATAACCTCAATAATAACTCGAGCTAATGGATGCTATCTAATTTTATTTACGTAGCCTATTGCTCTGTCTTTCCATCGCTGTCTGCAGCCTATCAATCTATACCTATTTCTATTCTGACTCCTACATTGAAATAACCAAACTAAAAACGTTGCTATAAATGTCACTATATTGCTATCCAAAATCTCTCCTATATCACAAAGTCTCTCTCCTCTCACAAAAACCCATGAGGCTAAAGCGGGCTAATAGTTCTTTTTAAAGTTTGCAGGCCCAAAGCCCACCCAGATGTAACGTTGTGTGATTCGTTGCCAACCTTGTCAATCAAATGTAAGATCAGCAGGTACTACCATTCACCTGTCAGTGTCACCTCTTTGAACCATGTTTCGAAACAGTTGTGAAACTCGCGAAACCTTGTGTTGTCATCGTCACGTGACATGGGCGTTTTGAAATGAGCTTTGATGCAGTGTTTCAAAACACTTGCACTTCGGGATCTCGACACTGTATCTGCCATCCCTATCAGCCACTGACCCTGCTTTGTCTGCGCTACAGTTTTTACATGTCTGTTAGCCTCTTCTTGCCTGCACACCTGCTCCACAACTAGCCTCCTTCTCTCCTTCTGATCTGCCTTTCTTTATGATGGCTTCCCTGATTGACAGGTACAAGTCCTAATAAATTCTGCCACATCAAGTTTAAACCGCTGCCAGTAAAAATGCTGTAATAGCCAGTTATAAGTCTTACGCCGGTTATAAGTCTTATAAGTGTCCCTCCACATCCCCATGTGCAGTCTGCAACACTCTATCTTGGTATGTCTTTGGCACAACAATTTGAGACACAGTCTCTCTAATTTAGTCAGTATGACACACATATTTGTGCACAAGTAGGCCATCACAAATGAAATATCCCCACTCTACATTCAGTCATTTTTCTCTGGATTTTCTCCAATGCCTCAGCCCATAACTCTGATAACCCCTCAGCTTTTTGAGCTAAAAAAATCAGTACGGATAAATGCTGCTGGTAACTGAGGAAAAAAAAGTTTAAATTCTGCCATATCCAGTGAAACCAGTGAAAAGCCAAAACCGGAAAGAGGAGTGCAACGTCATGCACCGACAGACCAGGTCAGAGTTCAAGATGCAAGGAACGTAGCAACACAGTTAATTCAACAGAAACATAGGTGCGCTGAACACCTTGTTGTGTGATGCAAGTAGCGAAACTATAGTGCCTCAGAGGGCGATTGTTCTGCAGACTCATTTCACATTGCGGGCCACATACGGCCTAGGTAGATGTCAAGTATGTCATTAAAATGATAGCATACTCAGCTATCAAAAAACCCTTGTTTTGGTGTAAAGAAGCACAAGAACAGAAAAATCTTAAAATCTTAAAGAAAAATCTTAAAATTTAATTAACAATCCTTTTACAAAGCATTTCATGAAACACCTCATATTTCCTTAGACAAACGTGCAATTTACTTTTATCATTCACATATATGCATTGCAACTGATCCCACTGATTGTACAAAGGCACAAAACTTTAACAAATAATTGGTATTGAAAAATATAGTAATGCACTTTAAGATTGAATGAGACTTATAAAGAAAATAATTTTTAAACCATTTACACATGTGCATATAAAATCTAAATTGAATCCCTGCCTACACCTTACAAACTAAAGAGAGTGCTATTAAATGTCTAAGGAAGAAAGTATTCCCCTGACCTTTAAATGTGTAAACTTCATACATGAAACATACACACACATACAATACATACTGAAAATTTATGGAGTTGCATTAACAGTAGAATTCCACCATACTCTTTTGTAGTGAAGTTGCTGACTAACATTAAATTGTAATTTTTTTAGCAATTAGGTAGCTGGCTTTTACCGCAGCTTCACTGACTTCTCGGCTCTGGGTGAAAGTTGACTGCTGTTTCCTCAGACCCGCCAGCAATTCGTTGATCTTATCTCTTCTCAGTTGTCCTTGCAAGCTGTCATATTTTTCGCTGTGGTGAGTCTCGTAGTGGCGCCGAATATTATATTCCTTAAATAGCGAAACTTGTTGCAAATACACCAAGCACAAAGGTTTCTCGTGCGTCTCCGTAAATAAATAGGACGTTGTCCATTTTTCTTTGAAAATTCTACACTCTTTATCTACTTTTCTCTGTTTTGATAACAACATTTTGGCTAATGAGGGTGTAGCGGGGAGGTAGAGAACAGGGTAGAAACAACGTTGTAACAAGCAGCAGATGGCGCATTGATACCGTCTGCTGTTTGGTCTGTCTCAGTGATGCGGCTTGTCTTCTACTCTGACCAAAACAGTGTGCCGCCTAGTCTTTTATGCATTTTTTCACTTTCAAATTATCCTGCGGGCCTGATCGAACCTCCTTGCGGGCCGGTTCCGGCCCTCGGGCCATATGTTTCACACCCCTGGTGTAAGGTATCAACCGGGCGGCCCGGGTTCAATCCTGGATGTGTTTTTCTGCCTAAACATTGATTTGCATCATGGTCATATATTAAATGACCTCAGATGTAACAATGAATGGTTTTCTAACATAAATTCACAGGCTTAGATATCATGTAAATTAATACATGTTCTGAGTAGTAGGCCTTAGGGTGACCAGACGTCCCGAAAAATTCGGGACAGTCCCAAAATCTAAGCTGTTGTCCCGAATCCCCAATCAAGCCCTAAATGTCCCGAAAATTCAACTCAAACAGAATACTGAGTAGTTAATTTCCGATAAACATTAAAAACTGTTCGTAGAGAGGTTGAGTCGACTGCACAACTACTGCTGAGATGCAGATGCGGAAGCAACCGGTGCGTGCAGCCCCTGCTGCAATGTATCTATTTTGTTTATTCTTTGACGTTCTGTAGGCTTCAATTAGGCGCAAATATGCACTGACGATAAGCCATTGTGATAAGCATTTGACATGGCTGGTGGGAGAATTATAAAGACTTTATCTTTGAATAAAAACGTTTGTGACAGGTTTGAAACAAGTTTTACTGTCTATGTAGGCTATCAGCCACCAGCAAGTTGTAGGAGCAATTGATGGAACTCACATCCCAATTCCTGCACCCTCCATCTTCATGAACACCTACAAGTATCTAAAGGGGAAGTGGAGTGGAAGTGGGAAGATTCAAGTATCTGGACATGACCGACCTTGACAAAATTCCAGTTCCAGTCATAATGGCTGCATGCGTCCTCCATAATTTTCTTTAAAGGGAGGAAGGCCAACCACTGAAAGAATTTGAGGAGGAGGATGACTATCATGTCAATGAGGGCCCAGCAGCAGAAGCTGAAAATGTATGTGCACAGCAAAAGAGGGATGAAATTGCCTTGCTTTTAGCATAAAAATGATGAGTCATTTTGAGTCATTTTGTTTGTTATTCCTAATTTGCACATTTTCATATGAACTTTTGACTGCCAAAGCAATGAGCACACACTCATTAAAAAGGCACACGGATCACTGCAATTTCTGTTGTGTTTATTTACTCATTTCTTGAAACAAAAAGGAAAAGGAAATCTCAGTGTGCATACCCATGGGTCAGGTGAATCTACCTCTATCCCAAAACCATCAGTAGAACATGGCAATACTCAGTCTTTCTTTAATGCAAACTCTTTTAGAATGTCATTCCTTTCACTCGCCAGTTGTTGCGCTTGTCTTTGGAGGGCCATCAGCTCATCCATTTGTTTGCGTTTTTGAGCTGCATGTTCCACAAACCACTGGGGTGCCTCAGATTTTCTTCTTTTCTTGCCATGTTCTGCTGATGGTGTTGGCTGGCAGGTGGATGCCCCTGATCCCTGGGAGGTGGAAGGCTGATTGGTGTTTTCTATTGTAGGGAGAAATATTTAAGTCACGTGTCCAAATCATTTCAAATTACACACGGGGAGGTATCACATGAAGAGATTGTCCTTGTGGGCTCAACACAGGGATCAGAGGCTAGCAGGTCATCTATTGCCTGAAAATATGCCCACCTACAGGCCCCACTCCCAGTTCTTTTTCGGGAGTCTCCTATGGTTTTACATCTTAAGAAAAACAGAAACACATACACCTCAGATGTAGGAAATGCTTTGCAAAAAAGGAGAACACAGACATCAAAACCAACCTGTGTTTCAGTTGTCTACACTTGTTGTCACAAGCCTCTGCTCCAACATCATAGCCCTTTTCCTTCATTTCAGTAGCGATTGTTTGCCACACATCCACCTTCCTTTGAGTAGGGGACTGGAATCGGTCGGCCATTTCTTTAGCAAGACATATCAGAAGCAATGTCACTTGTTTTGTCCAACACTTTCCATCGATTACAAACATTAGGCATATTAACTCTTACATTACAAACATTGAAAAAACTATAGAAAACTATGGAAATCATATCTTTAAACATTTGCTGCCTTGATGTTGGAGCAGAGGCAGGTGGTCCAACAGGTAACGACAAATTCAGTGGTTCAACACAATGGGGGCCTGCAGTTGGGCACGGCTGTTTTGCTGGGCATGGCTGTGGAGGCGGGCACGGCTGTTTTGCTGGGCATGGCTGTGGTGACGGGCACGGCTGTTTTGCTGGGCACGGCTGTGGAGGTGTGCAGGGCTGTGGAGGTGGGCACGGCTGTGGAGGCGGGCATGGCTGTGGAGCTGGGCCCACTGGATGAGATGGTGGCTGACCAGCAGGTACGGCCAGCACTTGTAGGTCTAAACCTACGACTAAAGAGGGAAAACCTTTTAAAATATATAAATACCAAAAGAATGCTTTGAAAAAGCTTTGGTAAACTAACTCTAAATCAATAAGCACAAACAAGCCCTTACTTTTAATCAAACTGCATACATACCACAAATGTGTCTTCTTATTTCCTCCAGTGAAGGATGAAGAAAGCAGCATTGTCCACACTTGTAGAAAACTCTGTTGGAAGCCATTGTGCACTGGCTCTTTAAACTCATGGGGTTTATATACACATTGCCGCTAATTAGACGAGTGGTTGGACACGCCTACCAAATGGGAGCAAACAATCTCGAAAGAATTTTGCAAAACGTTGCATTACGTTGCAGCCAAACAATTTATTCAATCAGGAAACCGTAGCAATCCATAGCAAACCAGTGCATCGGTTGAACTCGTCCCAGGCTTCTTATACTCCTGCCAATTACGGACACCTGGGCACAAGAGATAGACAGTGGCACATCTACTCCAGAGGGAGTGGTTACTGCAGACCTGCCAGGGACACAATAACAAAGATGGTAGAGAGGTGGAGAAAGATACTTCATGGTAATTCATGTCTATTGGAGCAAAGTGGGGCTCAGTTCCAGCTTGCATGTAGGGGCTTGTCGTTGACATATGACTTTATGCAGACTGCATAAAGGAGAATGTGTGTCCCCCCTCCTGTGCAGTTATGTATGTATGTAACTATTCCCATACCAGTAGCTTAAAATGGTGGTGGGGGAGTGAACCAGTACTTTTATGTATGCTCATTCATGGCTGAAGTGCCAGGGGGACTGTCCCTATACCTTTGTTCACTGTAAGTCCAGGTCATATGTAATGTGTACATGTGTGTCATCATCACATAATATATGACTAAAACATTGCACTGCTGGCTACTAGGTACAAATGCAAGACACCCAAAACTTTGCTAACAGGAATAGAAAATGGCAGATGATGTAGCATTTTATGTTTGTTTGCTTTCTGTCTATATTTGCTTTATGTACTTGTCGGTATATGTGGAACACAACTGCTTATTCCAGTCTAAATTGCTGTTCTGCATACCTATATTCTACTACCCTACCCACCACTGTGATCAGCTGTCATGCAGACTCTTCTGTGTGTACCATGTGATGAGGCTACATACTCGGTTACCTAGCAGCTGTTTTGATGCAGATATTTAAGGGCAAACAAGTGTCCCATATGGCACTGACAGAAAAGTGTTTGTCGTAAACAACATCTGTAGAAGACTACTTTTTGAGAAAGTGATGCATGACCTGACTGACTGCATGTCTCGAAACCATGTCCCCAACTTTCAACTGATAAATGTGACAAAACTTCATCCATCTTCATCTAAAAGTTTTAAAGTTTTGCAAAGGAAATTTGAGTTTTTGCACTCCTGTGACACCACAGATGATGTAGTTTTTGTGTTTTTCCTTAGACAGTGTGTTTTTAGCTATTGGGATGTGAAGACAACTAAGACAAATATATTTTAAAAATGCTTGTACAACACATTTGCTGCTCTATCTTTACCAGCAGATACTGTATGTGGGCACAACACATTTCCTCCAGATAAACTGAAGGTTCTGTTACTCCCATGATCAAGTGAATTATCAAGCCTGTGTCCTCTGCCACCCACTGCAGCTGCACTCCAATGTAATTTAGGGGTTATGTTCAAGCAGTCCTTGGCATTCCACACCAGTGTCAAGCAGCTGACCGGATCCTGCTGTTTCCACTTACAACAGGGTTAACAGTAAACTGAGACTGAAACTTTTTTTTTTTCAAATATAAATTTGAGATAGCTGAACATGGCTAAATCTCATTGTTTATCAACTGTTTTAAAGTATTGGTTAGTGTAATTTGTTGACCAAATGGCAGGCAGTTGTGTAGATTGCCAGGTAATATCATAGTATGTTTTTTTTTTGGGGGGGGGGGGGGGGGTCTATAGTGTGTGTGTCTATATTGTATGCTATTGTGTGTTGCAGAAAGTTCAACTGAGTTGAATTGGCTATCCCAAAAGCCAGAGGTTTGATATTTTTGTATAACAGATGGTTCGTAAATGTAACAGACTGTTGGTAAGGGGAAAGCAGAAAAACTGAGGACATGGCTATGAAACTGCATTTCGAACTATAGAACTTAACAAAGTTAGGAAGAATAAATAAAATTACTATCAATCAATAGTTTACTGCTTAGATGTAGATAGTAATAGACAGCCATGTTATAAGTGGGATGATGCAGAGTGAGGCGGTAAATATCACAGAATAAACTCCTTCACAGTGGCTCAACACCCACATGCTTCAGGGACCTGCATCGCTGTGTCGGGGCTTATTCTGCGATATCGACCTTGCCATGGTACATTATCTCTCACTTAATGCTGTGAATTCTCTGGGTCCCAGTTATTTATAGAGATCAGTTTGAAAATCTCACTCCTATTTACAGAGCAAGTCAAGCTGCTGCATATTGTATGTGATGGGTCTACTTTATCTTCACTCATCAGCTCACTCTCTTTAGGTAATGAACTTATGTAAATGTAATGTAACCAGAAAGACTCGGAGACAGAAAGAACATTTGACTTAAATATTTTATTCAAAAGAACTGCAGTGAAATTCATTGACATAAAAGAAAGATCTTTGGCATAGGCCCCGTCCTCGGTTCTGCTAAAAATAGACCCTTGCAGATCCAGCTGGAACGTGACGGCAGGGGTGGAGCCTAACCCCCCCCCAGGAGGACTGGGACCAAACTGGTGGTGGTCGGGGAGGGAGTTGGGGAACTTTGAAAATCAGCTCCTGAAAGCAGCAGAGAAGAATATGTAAGCTGGCGTAAACAACAGTAAGAGACCCTGGGATTAAACCCAAGACCCTTTGGTGCTTCTGTTTGCAAGTCTAGATTGCTAACCACTAGACCATCACCACATTGCCAAGTATTTAAAACTTATGCAGAGCATTGTCCATACCTCTCAGGTTCGAAGACTAAAAGCATATCTTATTGAACAAGAGTTTGGGTAATCAATATTCAAGTGGATATGCTTATTGTTAATTGTTAGTTATTTTTTTATGTGCTATATATTTTCTGTGGTAAAGCACTTTCTTGCACTTGTCTGTGAAAAGTGCTTCACAAATACACTTTGCTTTTGGATACCAAGATGTGCATTATGATTGGTGCAGCCATGACATCTGTCTAAATCAGTGCCACTGAGGTCAGAATGAGACGAGAAAGACATCCTGGATGTTCTGCCGCAACATTTCCTCTATTTTCCTTTATCCGGAAAATTCCACCCTAGTCCAGCCAGGAGGTGCTGGGCTATTCGCTGCCATATCCAATTGACCCACACAATAAAGTCCCGCAGCGAGAGAGCCCCACATTCCCCACCTCCTGTCTCTTTGCCTGCTCCCTATTCACTTCTAATTGACCATGAGTGCAGGCGAGCTCCAGGCCTGGATAGCAGTGATACAGTGGGGACACATAGCGAAACAGTTGCCCCTCCTCACAGAGATGCTGACACTGGACCTTATCATTCCTACTGTGGACCTTATCTGACCTCACTGCTCCCCGGGACCTTATTGGACCTCACTGTGGAATTTATTATACCTCACTGAAGTCCTGATGTGGCTGGCACCTGATTCTGGGGCAGTTTAATGTAGCTCAAATGTGACTCTTCTCTAGTCTAGTATGGATTTGATCTGGCCTTATGTCGAATGTGGATTTGATCTGGCCCTGGTCTGATTTGGACCCTTCCCTGATGTGGTTGTGATCTGGCCTTATTCTGGCTCTGAGGTGGCTCTTAACCTGGTCTTGGTGTTGTTTTTAGTAATCCGGCTCAGAACCTGCTCGAAGCTGGCCCTGATATTGTTCTGAAGCACCAATAACTTGGCCCTGATGTGGCGCTGATGGTACTGTCCCCACACACTGCTCTCCGGGTGCCGTTGTCATGGCTACCCCCTGCTCATGTGTGTGATGGGTTAAATGCACAGTTGTAAACATCCCTACTGAGGGACTAATAAAGGAAATTAAATAAATAAATAATAAACTAAAAAATAATAAATAAATAAACTTGATGTAATCCTGCTGTGATGTAGACAAATCTGCTGTTCTATAAGTTACTCTGACTACATGATTGATGTGGAGAAGGGGCAAAGGTAGAAAAGACTGTACTGAGTGCACAGAGGGGGTCCAGTTCTCCATCTTGTGTAATTGCTTCTGACATTTGGCCATGGATCAGTTATCTGGTTTTGTCATGTTCTGGGAGTTTGTGCAGAAAGCAGTGATGAGGCTTGTGACAATGGTTTCATGGTAATTTTGTGAATATGTGACATTTTGTGAATATGTGACACCTGTGAATTCTGCTGTCCAAATTAAATGTATATCAAATTATGAACAGAAAGGATAACAAACCCTGCCCAGATAAAACTTTACAAAATCCAAAGGAAGAGAAAGCAAGAAGAAAATCACAAAACCCTTTTTGTTCCGAAATGTTTGGTTGGGGTTAATCAGTTTATTTACTATTTTATTTTTATTTTTTGAGTGTTTTAACTATGCTTATCCTAGTTTTTTTCTTGATAAACACAGTTATTTCTATTCAGTTAAGTATTTTACTACCTGAAGCCAGAGAGGCAGAGAATTGCTCAAATACCTGCACTACCGCCCCTTTCTTCCTTTCTTTGTTCCTCCCTCGCTTCCTATCCCTTACTTTCTATCTTTCTGTTGTCTTGTGACTTGATGCAAAAACAATGGGACATTGTGTAATAGTACTACCATTTCACGGTAGTCCCTTTTACATAGCAGTACAGTGTGCTGCTGACATCGATGCATAAAAATACTAGTTGGGTTTGTAAAGTTTTGTACAGGCCCGACACAAGAGTAACAGAGGTTGCCACTGTATACCGACAACGTCTAGACCGCAGTAGGCTACTGAGGCCGACTGGCCGTAAAGAGGACGAGTTTTAAATTGAACGAACCCTCCCACCGGTCACATGGGATGGAAGTGCTAGGCAACTACAAAGCCAAACAAATGGACTAAATAGCTCTTGGGCTGAGGACGATGTTGTCCCTTAATATATGTTTTAAACGCATATAAAATAGAAAAAAAAATCGGAGAGCAGCTGTTTACGCATTTGGCCAATAAAAATACCCATTTCACTACGATATCTGCGGAACCTCCTGGAGGATTATGATAAATGGCTGGCAAAAAGAAAGAAGTCAGCCTGCAGGTTAGCGAGAAGTTTCCTGGGCATGTTTTGCACCACTAATACAATTACAGTCACAACCTAAACTAATTCTTTACCATTTGAACAGGTGTCAATCACAAACGAGGAGCAGTGGGGTGAAATGATTGGTACTAAAGGCTTGACAGGTAAGGTGACAGAGACATTCGTTTCTAGCAATTATATTTGAGTTTATTTATTCAACTGTAGAATTATTTTTCTATTCCAAAATGTTTGCGT
>CM050213.1:25555000-25630000 GCA_027475355.1 Coilia nasus | reverse complement strand
GTGCGTTGGCACCATCGCAGGACATGATGCACTCTTTAACATATGGCACTAGAACTGGCACAGACCTAGCTTCCTCTGGGCACATATACACTGATGTTTACAGGATGGGCCATAAATACCGTACACATCATAAATGCTAATATCTCAGATTAAAAAAAAATGAAATAACGTACTAAATACAGGGTGGGCCAGCGACAAATTTTAAATGTTCTTATTTTGGATTAGAAACATTTCAAAGTTAAAATTTGTAAAATATAGGAAAACTGTCTATGATTAAAATTTGTGAAGGTGGTTCTGCTGTGCGCTGTTGTGCTTAGGAATTCCATTTACCGGCATCATTCAAGATTCCCCAATAATGGAACTAATGAAACAAACTGCACATATAGCCAAAATACTTCACCAGCAAAGATCTATCGTTAGCGTACAGCTCAGAGGACAGTTAGACCGCATTTTCAAAAGCAACAAGCAAAAAATATAAGCATTTAAAATGTGTCCCGTATTTTTGGCCCACCCTGTATATTTATTACATAACTGAGGGGTTTTACATATTGATTTTACTATTTCTTACATGTAGAAACTAGCATTGAAAACATATACAGTATTTATGAAAACATATACAGTATTTATGACCCACCCTGTATATACAACTAGTCTCTGTATGTTGCTTTATGCAAGACACTGAGTAAAATGGTCTTTCGTCTTGACATTAATGGTCTGGAGAAAAGCTGCTTGTGCTTGCATATCTGTCTGTCACTTTCTGTATCTCTGTCATTGTCTTACTTCAGTAAAATTTAAATCAGTGTATTTTTTTAATTCAAAACACCTTTACCAGCATGACAGAAGAATTGACATGTATGATATTTAAATCTTACCTACAGGGTAAAACAAATTAACAAACGTACAGTAGATACATAGTGTGTCTTTCCCTCTCTCTCTCTGTCTGTCTGTCTCTCTCTGTCTCTCTATCCCTCTCTCCCTCTCTCTTTCTCTGTGACGATGTTTTTTGTATCAGGCCAATGCTGTGCTCATGTCTCTCATCTCATAAAAATCACAACCATGCCCCGATGCCACTTCATTGCAACACTACGGCACACTCAAGGTCGCTGGCAGGAGGTGTTCCACCAGTTTTTGCTGCTCTATCAGATTTGCCTGCCGGAAGCAGCTGGTAGCGGAATTTAATGATGTGCTGCCATTTTTACTGCTCTGTGAGACCTGCATAACCGGGAGTAGTTCATCTTATGGCAGAACTCCGCCTTATTAAGGTACTTATAGAGTTACCAGTTATTGGCAGATGCAGAGATGTAGCAACTCGTTTCCATAGCTCACCTGCAAAAAGTTTAATTTCTTTAGTCAGGTATTCTGTAAAAAAAAAACAAATACATGGGTGAGTTCAAAGCTAAGAGGCCATTATCTACCTGTTGTCATACCAGTGCCCATATTTCATATCTCTTTAAGTAATTCCCATTTGTCACAGCATTACACAGCACAACACAGCACACAACCAAATTCAACCTCTACTGTACATTTAACTCATCACATATGTGAGCAGGGGGCAGCCATGACAACTGCACCTGGGGAGCAGTGTGAGGGGACAGTACCATGCTCAGGACACCTCAGTGGCACTAGCACTGACAGTTGGTAGATAGAGGACTGGTATTGACTGATTGGTTTTGTGAAACAACAAATGATCAAACGATACAGTAAGGTGGATGCATGGTGCAACACCAGATTTAAAAAGACATGTGAAACATGTTTGAACAGTAAGGTGGATGCATGGTGCAACACCAGATTTAAAAAGACATGTAAAACATGTTTGAACAGTCCCAGTGCATTTTAATGGTTTCTAGTGCATATGCAGATGACATAGTGTAATTTAGAAAGTATGTTTGGCGCATAAATTCTACTATAGGTGAATAAACTATATTGATAGGTGGATAAACTCTGTGTAAAATTTAAGAGGGTAAACTCCGTTTACTTGCATTTGTCCTCCAAAACATCCCTGGTTACATGTATAGGTACTTAACTCATTTGAGGTAACGAGTCTAACGAAAAAGCTTCACTTATTCTTTTTTTTACAGTGTTCCAGTCTCCATATTGCACGCGTCTGTAATGATGGTGATGATTAGTGGCATCCAGTGCAGAGTAGGGCTCATGTTCAGTGGGCTGTGCTTACAGGTGCCTGTGTCTGACATGGTGGAATGAGACACCATTAGTGATGCCAGGATGCTGGGTGTGTTTGCCAAGCGGCCACATACCAATAATGGTGTGCCCTCCTGCGCTAGAAGTTGCTTTGGAAAGTAAAAGTACAAGACATCTCTCACTCTTCGTGAGCGTGTGTGTGTATGTGTGTGTGTGTGTGTGTGTGTGTGTGTGTGTGTGTGTGTGTGTGTGTGTGTGTGTGTGTGTGTGTGTGTGAGTGTGTGTATGTGTGGGCGTGTATGTGTGTATGTGTGGGTGTTTGTATGTGTGTGTGTGTGGGTGTTTGTATGTGTGTGTGTGTGTGTATGTGTATGTGTAGGCGTGTGTGTTTGTATGTGTGTGTTCATGTATGTGTGGGCGTGTATGTGAGCATGTGTGTGTGTGTGTGTGTGAGTGTGAGTGTGTGTATGTGTGGGCGTGTATGTGTGTATGTGTGGGTGTTTGTATGTGTGTGTGTGGGTGTTTGTATGTGTGTGTGTGGGTGTTTGTATGTGTGTGTGTGTGTGAGTGTGTGTATGTGTATGTGTAGGCGTGTGTGTTTGTATGTGTGTGTTCATGTATGTGTGGGCGTTTATGTGTGCATGTGTGGGTGTTTGTGTGTGTGTGTGGGTGTTTGTATGTGTGTGTGTGTGTGTGTGTGTGTGTGTGTGTGTGTGTGTATGTGTGTGTTTGTTATATCTGAGCTCCTGCTGGAAGGTGCGTTGTGTGATGCGGCAGGTCTTGGCACGGGGAGGGACAGGCGTAGCACACCCCTCTCCCTGCGCTCTCCCTGCGCTCTCCCTGCGCTCTCCCCTTCCCTCTGCCCTTGCAGGCCCCGGCAGCGCAGCCATCTGTGCCTCACCCACCACCCCACCCTCTCCCTGTCTCCTTCTCTCTCCTTCTCTCTCCCTCTCTCTTCTCTCTCTCTCTCCCTCTCTCTCCCTCTCCCTGTGTCCTTCTCTCTCACTCTCCCTCTCTCTCTCATTCTCTCCCTCCTTCTCTCTCTCCCTGTCTCCTCTCTCGCCCTTTCTCCCTCTCTCCCTCTCCTTCTCTCCCTCCTTCTCTCTCTCCCTGTCTCCTCTCTTGCCCTTTCTCCCTCTATCTTCTCTCTCTCTCTCCTTCTCTCTCTTTCTCTCTCTCCCTTTCTTCCTTTTTCCTCTCTCTCCTCCTGTCTCCTTCTCTCTCTCTTCCTTTCTTCCTCTCTTCCCTCTCTCTCTCTTCTTCTCTCTTTCTCTCTTTCCCTGTCTCCTTCTCTCTCTCTTCCTTTCTTTCTCTCTCCTTGTTTCTCTCTCTCCCTCTCTCTCTCTCCCCTTCTCTTCTCCTTCTCGCCCTCTCTCCTTCTCTCTCTCCCTTTCCCTCTCTTTCTTTTTTCTCTCTATTTCTCTATCTGTCTCTCCCTCTCTTTCTCTCTTTTCTTTTCTTCTTCTCCTTTTACTCTTTCTTTCTTCCACACTCTATCCCTCTCTCCATCTATCATTTTTGTTTCAGTTTCTTTCTTTTTCTCCCTCTTCTCTCCCTCTTCCTCCTTTTTATTTTCGTAAGAAAACAGAGCAAAGATTTGTCCGTTGTCCTAAGCATGCGCTGAAACCTAAGCATGCGCTGCTATGTAAATTGGGTGTCAGTGTTGTTGGCTGAACGTTGTTTCACCTGTTTCCTACCTGTGAGTATGTCTCAGTCGGGTTCACTCTCCCTCCTCCTCCTGAGGATATCCGGATACTCGATCCTGCTTCTATTCTCCTGCCGTTTTATCTGTCTCTTTGCATCAAAATCACATTAAAATGAGCTTTGGCATGGCTGTGGAAAGTTACAATATTGTCAGTGTGAAATGTATATAAAGGGTATATAAAAAATACAATTAAACATGTATTACGAAAAGTCACATGGAGTAACGTAGACATTGTAACGTACATCACGCACATACATATACATATAGCATTTTATAAAATAAGATGTAATAAGAATCTCTCTCTCTCCCTTTCTCTCTTTCTCTCTTTTTCTCTCTCCCTCTCCCTCTCTTGCTCTCTCTCTCATTGTGTTTTTCTCTTTTTGTGTTCATTTTTATCTCTTACCTGGTTCACACTATCTTTTTTCTCTCCATCTTCTATACCTCTATCTTTCTCTTTTTTTCTCCTCCTCTCTTCTCTGCTTCCTTTCTTCTCTTTTGTTCTCTCCTTCCTCTCTCCTCTGTTCTCCTCTCTTCTCTCTCCCTTCCTTTCTCTGTTCTTCTCTTCTCTTTCCCTCCCTCTCTTCCTCTCTCCTCTGTTCTTCTCTTCTCTCTCTTTCCCTCCCTCCATCCATCCCTCCCTCTCTCTCTCTTTCCCTCCCTCCCTCCATCCCTCCCTCCCTCTCTCTCTCTTTCCCTCCCTCCATCCATCCCTCCCTCCCTCTCTCTCTCTTTCCCTCCCTCTCTCTCTCTTTCCCTCCCTCCATCCATCCCTCCCTCCCTCTCTCTCTCTTTCCCTCCCTCTCTCTCTCTTTCCCTCCCTCCATCCATCCCTCCCTCCCTCTCTCTCTCTTTCCCCCCCTCCCTCCATCCCTCCCTCCCTCTCTCTCTCTTTCCCTCCCTCCATCCATCCCTCCCTCTCTCTCTCTTTCCCTCCCTCTCTCTCTCTTTCCCTCCCTCCATCCATCCCTCCCTCCCTCTCTCTCTCTTTCCCTCCCTCCCTCCATCCCTCCCTCCCTCTCTCTCTCTTTCCCTCCCTCCATCCATCCCTCCCTCTCTCTCTCTCTCTCTCTCCTGCAGCCTGCGTGCCCAGTACGGGACGGAGTCTCTGTTCAACGGGCTCCATGGCAGCGAGGATGGCGAGCGCGCCAGCAGGGAGCTGGCCTTCTTCTTCCCCACCTTCCGCATGGCATCGGCGGCCGAGCCGGGGCGGGAGCAGGGGCCCGCACGCGCCGCAGCGGAAGGGCGACCCGCCGAGAGGACGCTGGCGCTGATCCGACCGCAGCTTGCCAGGGAACACAGGGGTGCGTGCCAACAAACACCCCGCGTGCAGAGCCGTGCCTGGCTGAAAAAAAAATTGTTTACCCAAGCACTCCTCCGAGTCCACAGACTCACACCCTCATTGCACCCTACACTCTACACACACAGACGCTAGCTTTAATATGGTGTCTGCTTTATAATCCCTTGTGTGCGAGCCGTGGCAGGATTTAAATAGGAACACAAAGATCCCACAGCAGTATATCACTGTATCACTTATTCCTTGCTATGTCACACTTCATAATGTATTCCTCAGTATATTTTTTTTTGGTTGCTGTAACTTTCAACACAAATGTCATGACTAAAAATAACAGACATACAGAGTAAGGATAATACAGATAATATGGATGGACAGTAGGGACATGTCCATACCAATTTTCAAATGAGCTCAGTTGTCTACCAATTTTAACACGCATCACGAAGATAGTTTTCATTTTGCCATGTTTGAGATTTTTACGAATTGTGGTGTCCACACTATCGTTGAGACCAAATGTACACCCTTCATGCCATTTTAACCACACAGACCCTCCTCAGGTGTCTTGAGTCATTATACAGGTCTCCAAATTGAAGACCAAATCACCAGAGCGCACCGATTAGGGATTTTATTAATATAATTGAAGCTGTGCACATGTAAGATTTACAGTAGGGACAACATTTTGATAGTCATATAGTTTGATAGTATAGTCATTCTTCTAATCTTCATTAGAATCAGTGCAAACACCTAAGGCTTAGGACAAACATTTGAATACATAGTTATACTTGCATTGGAGTCAGTGACTGAAGGTGTGAAGATGTAACATCAAAAAGCTCTGGTGATTTTGTTTGCTATCATATTATTATTTAATGCGTTGGTGCAAACAGTTGGTAATGAGCAGTAAGTAGTAAATTTTGGAAGTAAACGGTGGTTGTAAGTGAATTGTGGAAGTACATTTTGGAAATTTGGGTAGCAGGTAGCTAAACTGTGGACACACGCTAAAGGATTGATCACCTTTAGTGGGGCCGCCTCAGGGGAGGGTGTACAGTGAGTAAAGGCCCGAAACACCCGTTGATCCTGAGGTACACTGCTGAGGATGTGTCCCACATAGTGTATGGATAATTGTAATGGCTGTAGTCAGGAAAGCCTGAAGTGTGGTACAATGGGTGCTCTCCCCACATGTGCAAGTGTCTTGTATTTTTATTTATTTATTTATTGTAATTGTTAAGGAAATGTTGGAGGAAACTGCAAAGGCTTGCCAGTGGTCCTGGATGAGATGCATGTTGTTGGCATGGTGAAAGCCATGGGGGAAAGCGATAGGTAGGTGCTGCTGAGTGGATCATGTAAACGGCCCCAGCAGCCCCAGTCACTGTAACGGTAGCCGGCTGGTTCAGGTTAACCCTTGTTGAACATCTGTCTGTACGGCTCCAGTTGGCCATCCCCGTCCTGTACAGCTCACATGAGGTTGCGTGAATAGCTGTAGTCAGCGGCCAGTTGTGCGTGTTACTCCTGGGAGTAGGGACTAACAGCCTGAACTATTTACTTGGTTATAGATAGTGTAGGGGTAGGTGGAATAGCTATAGTTTCTCCCTAAGGTGCTCTTCCTACATGCACAAGTACTTTGTGTTCTTTGTAAAAGTAACTAACATTCCCTTTGCCAAGAAACACCTGATGTGAAGGGTTGTGGACAGGACTATAGTGGAGGGTAAACACCTCTCTAAATTCAAAAACAGAGTCGACCTAAGTCTCAACAGGGAACAGAACACTCTGTCAGTAGCGTTTCTGCACCACATAATAGTTTATGTACCAAATACAACTTCTATCCTTCCAAAATCCCACTACATAATCTATATTTACAACATGTGCACTAAATATCATTTAATACCACTGGTACAGATATGTTCTTGTACATATTTAAAAAAGTTTTTTTTAAACATCTAATGCTGCACTCTACATCCACCTCACCGCAATCACCAAATTCATACTTTACTCACCACTTATCTCACCACTACACCCCTGGTTGTGAAGGTGTGTGTGTGTATGCTTGTTAAACACAGTCTGACTGATCTCTGCAGATGAGCTGCTGTCCCACATCCATGAGGCTGGCTTCAGTGTGGCGATGGAGAGGGAGCTGATGCTGAGCGAGGAGCAGGTGAGGCAGTTCTACAGCCAGCACGAGGAGGAGGACTACTTCCCAGCACTGCTCCAGAGCATGACCAGGTACAGCAGTCAAAACAAACACAGGCACGCACATGCACACACACACACACACACACACACACACACACACACACACACACACACAGAACCCTTCAACGTGCTCAGCATGGTCAGAGGCAGGGCCACACCCACCCAGACACACATACACATACTCTTATACACACACACACACACACACACACACACACACACACACACACACACACACATAGACACATGGAGACTTATACAGTGATGTAATTTTAATTAGACATGAACTCAGTGTAATTAGACATGTAACTCAGTGACATGCAGTGTAATCATGCAGTGTGGCCCTTCTGTCCTGTCCCAATGTCCTCAGTGGCCCGGTGCTGGCGCTGGCCTTGGCTCGGAGAGATGCCGTGCGGTACTGGAGAAGCCTGCTGGGCCCCGCCGACGTCAGCCAGGCCCAGGAGGAGGAACCTGACTGGTACCGGTGACACCGCCCACATTATACTGCATTAAACACATGCCTAACCAGTAGCACCTTCACAGCCTGCATTACCTTGCGTTTAACACGCCTAACCAGTAGCACTGTCACAGCCTGCATTACCTTGCGTTTAACACGCCTAACCAGTAGCACTGTCACAGCCTGTGTAATACTGTGTTTAACCTATGCCTGGTACCACTCTCAGAAGGCTACATTACACTGACAAAGCAATGCGAAAGAGAATACTGTTGGCTCCAATAGTCTGTGTTAAGAGCTTTGAAAAGTAGACATGGTATTGAGACACGTGTGAAAATGATTGGTAAGAACTGTAACACATGTCTGCCTGGTACTGCTCTCAGAGGTTACATTACACTGTGTTAAACACACGGCTGACCGGACCCGCTGTTACCACCTACATTACACTAAATCGTCTACAATTTTTTTATGCAAAGACTGCTAATAATATACGGTGCATATTACGCTTTAAAATACTCTGATACCATACACCAATAATACTTCATTATAGCAATAGTATGGTAAACCAGACTCTTGCCTACCAGAAACAACCCCTTTAGCACATGCCCAACTGCTACTGCTGCCCCGCCTACATTATACTGCATTTAGCACACGGCCTTCGCCAATTTTTTATCCAAGTCATACGTGAGGGTTGCGCCAGTACTGATATTAATATGCGGTACTGGGACCATCTGGGACCATGTACCCATTCACCTTAGAATTCTCTGATACACCACGCACCAGTTATTTTTCATTCTGGCAACGTTATCAACCGCCACACTTCCTGCCTGGAGACAACCCAGATATGCCTAGAATGCTGCCTCATTGCCTTATAAAAGTGTTTTGGCAAGTACACAAATATAAGAACTCATATTTGTATCTGGTCTGACTAATAGATACATGGATCTACTTTAATTAAGTGGCAGCAGGACCATACTATGAACTAAAACATGATGTTCAAAATATATTTTCATATATTCTTTTTCTAAAAGAAGGTGTATATGAATATGTAAGGGATAACGGATGATGAGGTGACTGTTTTTGTGGAAATAATGGTGAGGTGGAGGCGATGTACTCTGCGGCGTGAAGCAGTGTGTGTGTGTGTGTGTGTGTGTGTGTGTGTGTGTGTGTGTGTGTGTGTGTGTGTGTGTGTGTGTGTGTGTGGAAAGAGGGGGGATGGGATCTGCTGAGTCATTATTTCCACGCAACCTGTCGCCTAGAAGGCTGTTATGCCACTTATCTCCCGTTTCCATCCAGGAAATATTTTAATCTACAATTTCCTTCATATTAAGATAATATCTAGCCTGGCTATCGCGACTTGTCAATGCTCTGCGAGCATTGGCCTGGCCAAGCTGTGTTGTAAACCCATTTCTCAGAAGGCGGGCTTAACCCGCTTCTTTCAAATGCCTGTTTGCTACTGGACGAAGCTTCAACCAATCACACCCCTCTGTCCTCTGACGTATACGCAGTGAAGGAAACTGCTTGATGCAAACAAAAAGTAGTAGTAGCCTGTAGTCATATAGAAATGGCGTTAAATGATTTTTGTCGGACTTGTGAGGTGAACATGAGGGTGTTGGTCATTTAATATCGATATTTCGAAAAACGAATCAGTGCGATCAAAGGCGAAATGACCACAACAACAGCGTTCTCGCAAAGACCAATCGACTTGGCTACCAGCGGGGCTAACTGCTAAATTCAACTTTTAGCGAAGCCGGTCGGTAGCATTGCGAAAACGTCCTTTCCCGCAAAAAAATCCTTCAAGGGCTGCCCTTTGCTGTATTTTCAGAGAGAACTTCCCTTTGAATTTGTCCAAAACAGCAGCTACAGCTGCATTGAAATCTTGTGTTTGCTCCACGTTCGCCATGTTGACAGTGACTGAGATAGATTTCCGGTCGCCAAACTACTGCGTCATTGCCATTTTGAAATGCTCAATTTTCATTGGCCCCATATTCCTGCCGGAGCAGAAATGGTTTAGATAGGCAGCTTGGCCAGACTGACTTGCTCGCGAAATGAAAATGCAGCGTCATAGGCAGTATGGGCACACCCAGGCTAGATAATATTAACCATTAATTTGGCTGCTAGAGTTGTTATGGTCACCATTCATGAGTGCATTGATATGGGATGGCAATTAAACTTTTTTTTTTTAAATCCAGATTTGAGACTTTAAAAGTAGCCAGTTACAGAAAGTCAATACCCACCTCATCAGTCTATCAGAAAGGAGAATTCTATTCTTAAGGGAGAATATATATAATGTTATGTTTGTGTACGCTGTATTGTGTTAAGTCCTGCCCTATCTGTTGTAAGCCTATCTGGGAGTGTAAATTGTTTGAATCACTGCAGTGAAGTGAGAGATGATGTTGTATGTCGCAGTGCCCCTACCACTAATGACCTGTCAGGTGTCTGTAGAACCATTAGCAGTTTGGCTTGTGTGTGTATTGTCCCTATACATCTATAATAATGTGCCCTCACTTTAAAACTCATTTGATAACTGTCGTCAGAAAAAAATGATCTTCATTTTTCTGCTGTTCCTTCTGCTGTGTTTAGCGTAGCTGTACTTCCTGCAGTATATCACACATCCCATTCTCCCTTTTTAATCTCTTCTTAACGCTCCCTTTTCTCTTAGTGTTTGATATCACAGTGACTATTCTCTCTAATGCAATTATTGCTATTTTTTACAGTTTTTGCCCATTGCTTAAACACATTTTGTTAAACTTGGCTCGCTGTGCCAAAACTCTACACACAAGCACATAAGACACAACACTTGGAAATAAACCATTCACATCTATGTCAAATTGAAACTCTGCAATCAAAACCTAACAATCCTTTGTCAAAATGTCACTCTGATGACAAAATTGTACACACTTGCATCTTATGAAAACACTGTCACATCAGCAGCAACACACTAGTCTACTTTATATAAAACACTGTTTTTTGTATTTTGAATACAAACATGTATTTTGAATAGATGTGTTTTGCCAATGATACATTGGTATTTCATTTTTTAACGAAGTGTCTTATGTATGAAATAGTGTGTAGTGTGCAGGAGCAAGTGTGTTGCAAAAAGGAGCAAGTGTGTTGCAGAATTGCTACCAAAGTGTAAAGCAGCGCTTTTGTTTAAGGTATGGTTACACTGTGTTTAAGGCATGATAACACAACTTCAAGTTATGTTACTTTGGTTTAAGCATATGTCTATTGCGTTCAAGCAATGGGCAAAAACTGTAATACTATAGGTATTATTTCTCTTACCATGCTTACTTTATTCTGTATTACTCTTATCACTACATGTTCTGTCATTGTAACTTCTACACTTCATTTCACTGTTTAGTTCACTCTTTCTGTCACTGCTATCCCTTCTGGTATCTGTCTGTTTTCCTAATCTCGTGGCTCCTGCTAATGTTGTCTCAGGCGGTTCTGAGCTCTCTCCTCTTGTGTTTGCCCTGGTCAGTCTGAGGGCCCGCTTCCCTGCGGAGGGGGGAGCTCTTAACCAGATCCACGGCAGCGCCAGCTCACAGGAGGCAGAGCGGGAGATACACTTCTTCTTCCCCCAGCTAGAAGACACGCTGGCCGTTATCAAGCCTGATGGCATGGAGCAGCACAGAGGTGTGTGTGTGTGTGTGTGTGTGTGTGTGTGTGTGTGTGTGTGTGTATGTGTGTGTGTGTGTGTGTGTGTATGTGTATGTGTGTGTGTGTGTGTATGTGTCTGTATGTGTGTGTGTGTGTCTGTGTGTGCACGCGTGTATGTGTGTGTGTGTGTGTATGTGTTTGTGTATGTGTGTGTTTGTGTTTGTGTGTGTGTGTGTGTGTACATTTATACCACAGAAGAACAGGCATTGCAGGCGCAGCAACTCAGCACTGATGTCCTCTAACCCACACTCACTCCCCACGCAGGGCTTATAATAGACGTTATCTGTGTTCAATGAGGAAGCAGCAACATGTATTATGAAGGCAAAAAGACACTAAGGAGTAAGTTAGGTAAACAAAAGCTCTTGAGATCAAAGCAGCTTTTTCACCAGAGAAAGATAAGAAATGTCAGCCCATGCATCAGAATACTCTAGTGATTTTAAAAGTGCCCTTATCTTCTACACCTGGTGAGTTCATTCTCAAGTGTATCCTGGCTAGCACATTAAAATTCAGTCATATTTCACTTCTTCCACCTCCTCCTCCTCTCCTCCTCCTCCTCCCCCTTCCTCTCCCCTCCCAGAGGAGATTCTGAAGGAGATCCGGGCGGGGGGGTTCTCCATCCTGGAGCAGAAGGAGGAGGTGTTGTCCCGGGAGATGGCCGAGGAGTTCTACAGGGAGCACCGCGACAAGCCCTTCTACCACCAGCTCGTGGACTTCATGTGTCGGTGAGCAGAGGTCATTATGGATTCACAAAAAAAACACTGAAGTTCACAGAAATTGGTAGATTAAACAAACAAACAAATAAACAAACCAGTCCTATCTCAGAAGAGGGTGCTTGTTATAAACACACTAATAATTCAGAAGTTAACAGGCGAGCCACTTCAGAACAGAGGTGATTCTAGACACTGTTGGGACCCCAAGAGAAAACTCACGACTTTTGTTTAAAACTGCATTACCACTGGTGTAGTCTAAAGGTTTTCAGCCCTCAGAAGGCTCTTTAATGGCCTGGATGCCTCAAGTAGTTGCTTGTGTTGCCCACTGGCTAGCTACGCCTCTGTTGGTAAGGACGAGACCCAAAGCCTGAGGGATGATCACCGTGGTGTGTTTGGTTACAATTCTTTACAAGCAGAGATACATTATTTTTTGATTGCTTTGACAGAGACAAATTAACAAAAAAATCACAAAATGCCTACTTTTATTACTGAGTTCACCCATCCATCTGCTCAGTTTACTGAGCTCATCTTGTCTTTTTTTACCTTCTATTGATCTTTTTTTTACTTATTCACTTATGTCTAGTACTTGGTTATGGAAATAAAATAATTGTTGTTATTTTAGGGTATCACACTGAGGAGGAAATTATTTTTAGATTACTCACACAGCGATGTAGACATTATTTTTAGATTATTTACACTGAGAGATCATTTTTAGATTATTTACACTGAGAGATCATTTTTAGATTCTTTACACATGAGCATCCTGTGTTGCTGATTAGCTGGTAAACCATATGGAAAAGCATGATTCCAGCCAGCATGCTTTCTATTTATAGGTGCCAGGACTGTGCATTAATGTCAGCTTTTTTCCCCAATGCATACACTCCTCACACAAGTGTTTTTTTTATTTGATAAATAATATAAAGGAATATAATCAAAAACTACACTTCTACATCTGATAAATACTAAAATCTATTGAGGTTGTTTAAACAACTTCTATCCTCTAATGCACCCATCCAAGTTCCCATCTCTCCCAGTTCCGTCCCATGGTTGAGCGCCGCTGCCCACCCACACACCCCAGCATGTGTGCTAATGGACAGACGCAGTGGTGACTGCATGTCAGATGAGGGCCAAAGCTGTGCCGGACGTGGCCCGACACTGGGCTGCTAACGGGGGTATTTATATCCGCCTGCCCCATCAGCAGTCCTCCTGGTCCCACTGCAGCAGATCCTCCCCGTCGGATGTGGCCTTCCTCCTCCTCTTCCTCACCCTCCTCCTCCTCCATTTGCTCCCGTGCCAACCAGCCGGCGTTATGCAAGCGCCTTGGCCTCGCTCGCCTCGCTACTGAGTTTGGAGCAACCAGGACGGGACGGGTAGCTCTTACGCCATTGCGTGTAGCCCATCCCCCCTCTTTCCACATACACATACACGCACACACTTGCACACTTACACACACACTCACAACCATGCACACATACATACACACACACACACACACACACACACACACACACACACACACACACACACACACACACACACAGACACACAGACACACACAAACATGCACACATACACACACACATACATACACCCACACACAAACATGCACACATACACCCACATACATACATACACACACACACACACACAAACTCACATACAGTACGTGCACATAGACACACACACACACTCAAACAGACACATAGACATACAAACACACACACACACTCCCTCTCAGCTCCCAGTCCACCACTTTCATATTCATGGGACCAATGTTGCACTCTGAGGGCTATTAGTATAGACCACAAGGGCTCCCTTCAGATAAGCATAGGACTCACTTGCTCAGGGCTATGAGAGAGATGGAGATAATTGTTTTCTTCCACTGGATATGTAAGGCAGACAACTTTCACAAGTCTCAGCTACAATACAAGCCACAGTATTCAATTCCTGGTTTCTCCTGATACTGTCATTGTGAATGTCACTGTGAAACTTGTGTGTTCTCTTAGTACTGGCACTGCCAGACTCATGTGTTTGTGAGTGCAAAGCTCCTTCTGAAATCTATTGGCCATGTGTGCTCAACATGGGGACAGCAACAGATTTGCATCAGAGGGTCTCAGGTTCGATTCCTGTACCAGTAAGAAGAATGTGGGTGGGGTAGTCAATAACCAGTGCTCTTCTGTACCCTCATCCATGGCTGAAGTGCCCTTGAGCAAGGCATCTAACCCCACGTTGCTTCAGAAGGACTGTCCCTGTACCTAATTTCCTGTAAATCACTCTGGATAAGAGCCTACAGGTAAATACACTGTAATGTGCACAGGATGTATGCATTTTCCACCACACAAATACTGGTGAAGAACAGATGGAGAGCTATGCAATAAAACTATGCACCACAGATTTGCTATGCATAGTGGTCTGCATGTGGAGGGCATACAGTGGGTTTGCACACTTTGCCATAAATATTCATGGAGACTTCTCAAACTGCTCTCAGCCAGTGCATAAAGTATGCATAAACTATCCTAATACCTAAAAGAGTCCTAATCTCCCAGACTTGGTGAGTTCATTTTCAATTTTATTTTATTCTTAGTAGTTCATAAAAATTCAGACGGATTTTACTCTTTTCACCTCCTCTCTTGCTCCTCCTCGCTTGTCCTTGTTTCCCCTGCTATGGGAGATCCAGATCGAAGGTCCCATTTGTCTGTCTGGCTTGCTTTGTGGGTCCTGTGCTCTTGTGACCATGATCCTTAACTTTTTTTCTTTTTTAACTTAACAAACCTAAAAATATAAATCACAGGTTAATTGGTGTGTGTTTTTACGTGGCAAGTCTTATTCGTGTGTATATGTATCTGTGTGTGTGAATTGGGTGGGTTGGGTGCTTTGGGCTGGTTCTGGGATGTACTCAGCTAAGCCCCCAATGTCCCAACATTCTACCAACGCCTCTCTGCCTGTACTCCTCAGGGGTCCCTGCCTGATGCTGGTGCTGACCAAAGAGAATGCCGTGGAGGAGTGGAGGGCCATGATGGGCCCCACGGACCCCGACGAGGCGCGCCAGACGGCCCCTGAGTCCCTGAGGGCCCGCTTCGCCCGGGACGTCCTGGAAAACGCAGTCCACGGCTCGTCGAACCGGCAGCATGCCCGACAGAAGATCGACTTCATCTTCGGCGAAATCGCTGCAGAGAATGAGGATGGGGATGAAGACAGAGAGCTTGCATTACTTCCCAATGTTGAAGGTGCCTAAATAACACTACACCCCATATGTTTTCAGAGCCATTCTACATAGTACGAGACATGGCACTTAAAGAATTGCCCATACATATGCACTAGAAAACTTTGTAATGCAAAGATGGCAGTTGTCTGCAAATAACCCAACTCTGCCAAAAGCCAATTATTTGCTGAACTGTACAAGGGGTGTTTCAATCATCTTCTGTCCTGCTGACAAATGTCCCATTGACTTTGAATGGACCACTCCAACGTTCAGAGGTCAAATAATTTTGTGTAGTAATGAAAAGTATAATGACGTCTGTCAATGGCAACGGGTTTTGCGCTTCTTTCATATCACTCCGCAAGTAGTCCGTTCACTTATTGTAACAGGATATTAACAATAAGCTGCATTGAGTTATTTACCAGCTGGACACATTGCTATGCAACACTTAAACATCCTATCTCGATGAACTATTTTTTGCAGAGGAGGGCATGAAGCGGCAACAAAATAATTAAAATATGACATTGTTAGAAGTGGCCGTGTAATAAGCGGGATAATGTTCTGCGAGTTGGTTATTCTCATGGAATAAGCCCCTTGAGTGATTCAAACTCTGTCGGGGCTTATTCCACGACAATGACCGCCTCGCAGAACATTATCCCTTACATAATTAATAGATATGCTATGTTTGAAATGCTACTCCCACTTAAAAAGACCACTGATGGGACTTGGAAAAGGAGGGCACTATTGTTGACAAAGGAGGAATGAGGACAACAGAGTACCACCCCAAAATGTACCACCCCAAAAAAGTTGTTGACACAAGGGTTTTGGCGCATTCTAGGCTTCATGCTGCTTAGAAACCTCACTTCTTTTATCATTGCCAGGGGTCCGTATGGCAGTGTGGCATGTGGCAGGCACGTGCCAGAAAGGCACAACAAAGGCCCAAAAAGGAGGACACTAATTTTAGGTCTGGGCAAAACACACTGAATTCAAAACATCCTCACAAAATGGTCACAAAAGTTTCACTCCTGACCTAGACATGTATCATACACACAAAACCTTACAATTAATTAAACAGTGTGTATGCACTACCCAAGAAACATTTACAAAGTGGAACACATGACGTGCACTGTACGTGCACTCTACTATTCAGCAGAATGTTAGTCTCTATAGAGATCGACATTCATCATCCCCTGATGTTAGACAAAGGTAGAGCTCTCATTCAGTGTGTGTGTAGACAGATATGGCAAGCTATCTCTGTCTCTCTATGTATGTGTGTATGTGTGTGTGTGTGTGTGTGTGTGTGTGTGTGTGTGTGTGTGTGTGTGTGTGTGTGTGTGTGTGTGTGTGTGTTAGTAGGCATCTTTTCAAATCCCCCATCCACTTTTCTTTTAGCCTTTGTGGCCTTTGTCCACTGAGTGGTTAAGTGTGTCGTTGCTGGGCTCTCGGAGGGAGTGCTCTGCCTCCAGTGAGTGTGACAGAGCCTGACAGAGCCTTTCTATTCAGCAGCCAGGGCCAGCCAAGCAGAAAGCCCAGCCAGGGCTCCAGAGAGCTTGCACTGGCACTTACAGAAGCACAGTTATATCTTAACCTCATCTCCCACAAACCCACATCATGACACCAAATACAAACACATCGTGATATAATCAAGACTGTTGGGGATTTTTTCTGTTTTTTTTTTTTTGGTGTTTGTTTTGTCCTTATGTTTTTTTTTTATTCTCAGTAATTTCTCTCGAGGTTTTGTTTTATAAACTTCACAAAGCCTTTTGGTTTAAAAGATTTTCTGTTAGAGCCAACGAAAATGCAGAAATTACCTAATCTATTTACTTTTTGTCTGGATCTTTTCTTTCAAAACAAGGTCTTGAGAGTTCTGAAGACTTCAGGCAGCTGGAGGAATCGATATCTCCCTCGACCGATGCAAATGAGCAACTGTTGGCGCTCATGAGTCCAGGTGACCACTGTCCCATACATGTGAAATATGTTTTTATATTCCACCTAGGAAGTAAACACCTTCAGCACACCTGCAGGAATACATTTCACGGTGCCCAGGGATGTTAAAGGTTTGGATAATTCCATGGCCCTGGACTGACAGGAGACCCTCGTATGGTTACGGTTATGGTATTTAGCAGACACTTCTCCAAAGCGACATGCAAACACCCATAAACAGTACATTGGAAATAACAGTTGGCTAAAATTTTACATATAACAAAAATACTTTAGGAACAAGTGTAAACACAAGTTACAATAACTTAGATGAATGACAATCAGGAACAACCTAATAAACGGCATATAATTATTGGGGGGGGGCCTATATAATTCTTTCAAGGGGCCTAAAATCTTTAGCTGTATACCTCCTGTAGCCTCAACACAGCTCACAGACCTACAGGCACCACTGAACAACTTCTGTTGTGTAATTTGTCTTTTTTGTCAGCCACAGGATATTACATGCCTGAAACACTTGTAGATCCTGAGGTGCATTATTGATGAGGTGTCCTGGAAATTTTGCAGACTAACTGGACTATGCTACTTAGCAAACAGACCCAACAGTAGGGCGACTGACTCAGTAAACAATAGAGCGGAAATAGCAATAATAATAATAATAATAATAATAATAATAATAATAATAATAATAAATAATAATAATAATAACCTAAAGTGCTAAGACTACAGTAAGTATTCTCCCAAACAATAGTATGTTAGAGTAAGGTTTGTAGTCAGGAGGGTTCTTCTCCCAAAGGTACTCTTCCTATAGGTGCACAAGTATCTTGTGTTTTCTCTGAACATCCTCGTTTGTTTTTCACTCTTAAACAGTGTATACTCACCTACATGGCTGTAGCACTTAACTCTGGGCCCTACACACAGGCAGTCTTTGTGGGCTTCCTTTCTTTTTATATTCGTCATGTATCTGACTTGCTTGGGGCCCCTACTGCCATTTGGGCCAGTCAGTTCCGCTTCCCACCCCTACCTCGACATCTTGCTCACCCAACTACTTACACATATACAGTATCTGTATGTCAGTGACAGTGGTCAGAAATGTTAGACTTTTATTTTTCTACTGATTTCAGTAATTATTTTGCCTTTGAATTCCTATTACTTTTAGTAGTATTATTTAGTGGTAAAGAGGCATATTAATACTACTAGTTTGTGCCACAGGCGGTAAGGTTCATCACACTAAATGGTGCAGTTTGAACCCTTTGTTTTGCAGAGGAAGACGATTCTCCAACAGTAATGACTAGAGAGATCTCTGACCTTGTTCCACCATCTCCTGCCGTTGCCATGCCAACATCGGAGCTGATGGCGGAAGTGGAAGCACAAAGTGTGGCCAGCAATCGCCCACAGTCCACAGGTCAGTGCAGGCACCAGGTGCAGTCCTGCAGCCCAGAAATGCAGTCCCATGTAATGGGTAAATAAGCAGCTGTGGCAATGGTTGGAGAGTTGGTCATTGGTTTGGGGGGTCACAGGTTTGATTCTTGTACCAGTAGGAAAAATGTGGGTGGGGGAGTGAATACCTTGCACTGTCCTGCACCCTCATCCATGACTGGCTGAAGTGCCCTTGAGCAAGGCACCTAACCCAATGGAGCTCCAGAGGGACTGTCCCTGTACCTAATTCAATGAAAGTCACTCTGCACAAGAACGTCAGCTAAATGTAATGTAATTATAATAATGTACACAGATAAAATAACAAATATATTGCTGTGTAAATAAGTTAACAGGTTAAGGCATAAGGGGTAGAGTCTGTGGCGTGTTCTGTTCAGAAATTTTGTGAAAGTTAAAATGTTGTATTAATGTTGTGGCAGCCATTCCACAATACCATGCCTGTGCAAGGCAGTTGTGATAAATAAATAAAAAAATATAATAGATTTTGTTTAAAATCTGTCATCGGCATGGTGTTCTTTCAAATAGAGTTCCCTGTGTGTATGTGTGAATGACAGATGAGCTGACGACCTCTGAGGAACCTAGACGTGGGGACAGCCCCGAGGACTGAAAAGGCTGCCCGTCAGGACCCGACGGACAGAGGACACAGAAAGAACAACATCTCAGGCCTTGGGGCAGTGTGTCCCCATTACTTCCCTCCTGACCTTTGCCACTGAGGAGAAAATAAGCTCAAGGCATATGATGGGATCGTCACCCTTGAGCTGTTGTGATTTATCCGTTTCCTACTTTGACTTTCTACTCGGTGCATCTGTTTGCTTGCTCCAAATGATACCTCTTTGTACTTGGTATGGTGACAATAAAAAGACTTCTACTTCTATTATGTTTCCAATGTTGTGGTTGGCTCTACTGTAGCATTGTAGTAAAGGGTTTTAGAGACTTGATGCGATTAAAATGGTTGCGATTCTGCTTTGTCTGGGACACCGCCAGTTTGTCTGAAAGGTTCTGATCATTTTATCGTTTTAGGATATTTTAACTATATATTACTATTATATTTTATCTATTTCAAGCAGAGCTAGACAAAGTGTTGCTGGTTCTCATCACTAGAGTTACACCAGTCTTTATTCGTCTGGTATGCTAATAAAGCCTGCAGAATTAAATTTCAATCTTGTCTTTTGCTGAAGTAAAATAAAAAATGGCAGCAGAATCTGATTTAAAAACTATGTATTGGATGGGCTACATATTGATATTTTTGACAGCTAGAAGTGTGCTAAATTATTACTGTAATTCAACATTACTGGCAACACCATTAAAACTTACCAATGCTGACACAGATTTAGAAACCACTTTGGGAATAAAACAAACACTCTTTATTATAATCATTTATCAAGAAGTTATAGGCTGTACACAGGCCTAAAGCAATCTTTCATGATGTTACGGCTAAACATCAATTATATTTTTCACCACAAAAATGTTTCCTTTGCATAATCATCTAGGGCTTCTTATCACTGCAGTGTTATGAATAGCTAGCTGCCAGATGTCACTGGCTGATATAGCTGTCAATCCTGTCTGAGCTCCAATCAGATCATGGGCTGAAGTATTCGTCTATGCGTCTCCTCTTGCTGGGGCTGTGGGAGTAAGTGCTGGCACTGAGAGCCCCGCCTCCTCCACCTGTGTCGTCCCAATCGCTTACGGCCTCCAGCAAAGCCACCTCATCCTCGTCGTCCTCCGCAAACGAGCGCTGGAACATCTCCGTGATTGTGCTCTGCTTGGGATCCTGGATCACATACACACACGTGCACATATAAATTATACATCATTAGAGTATGTATAGTACATTTAGTACTTGAAGTGTGTCAGTGTCTGTTTTTTTCTCTCTTTTATTACTAATATTGTATAATTGTTGTTTTATTGTCTTTGTTTTTATAGTTTTATGATTTTTATTGTTTTTATGTATTTTTATTGTTTTATAATTGTTGCTGACTATTGTGAGCTAGATGTCAATAGATTAAAATAGATTTTAATGCTGATGTGAATTCTTCCCTGGTAGTAATATTTGTATGTAAGGGATAATGTTAATATATAGTGTGCAGAGTATTATTGGAAAAAAGATTCCCATCAGGCTGAAAAGAACTGTGGATAATTCTACAATAACCCCTTATTTCGCAAGCTATAAAATAAATATTAAAAAAGGATCAATTCATAAAACAATTTCACAGGATTTTAACATGCTGTGTAAAAAAACTAAAGTATTTAGTTCTGACCGTATGCACTTATGGAGAACAAGACACAAGAATAATGTAGCGTATAGTGAACCAATTACTGTAGCATGGCAAAATATATACTATTGGGACTAATGTCTACACAGAGTACAGAATCCAAGCATCTAGCAACCCATATGATTTTTTTCTTTATTACATGACAATAAGGAGTGCAAGAGAAAGAGGTTTAGGGTTTGTGTTTTTGTGTGTCAACATGAGCCATTGTGTGTGTGTGTGTATGTGTGTGTGTGTGTGTTTAAGAGAGAGAGAGAAAGTGAGTGAGTGTGTGTGTGCGTGCATGCGTGAGAGTGTGTGTGTGTGTGTGGCTGTGTGTGTGTGTGTGTGTGAGAGAGAGAGAAAGAGAGAGAGTGAGTATGTGTGTGTGAGAGAGTGTGTGTGTGTGTGTGTGTGTGTGCATGCTTGTGTGTGCGTGCGTATGTTGACCTTGCTGTGGAAGCGGGCACACTCGGCTCTGTCGGAGAGATTGGCTTCGGAGAGCCCCACCTGCTCCAGAACGTTCATCTTCTCCTGAATCATCGGCCTGAGGTTGGGTGCGCGCACACACACACACACACACACACACACACACACACACACACACACACATCACAGTCAGTCAATCACACACACGCACACATACCAGTCATACACACAAACGCACACATACCAATCATACACACAAATGCACACACATTCACTCACACACAGGCACACATATACACACACACACACAGATGGAGTTGGTAACAATTGGTGCATTAGAGCAGCATGCACTCAATGGGCACTTGGCGAGCGAGTGGGCAAAAGCAGAGATGGGTTTGTCTAGGAGAGCGCGCTCCACTCAAGGCTCAATGCTCAGCGCTCAGCCCAGGGCTCTGTTATTTTAGCACATCAGTGCGGCCAACCAAAACATTACCAGGAGTGCCCCCCCCCACCCCCCGCCAATGCTCTCCAGCAGCAGCAGGCAAACTAGAGAAATAAATGGGGGATGTGAGGAAGCATTTCATGCCCATCCTGACCTAGTGTTCCTATTGCATTTGAATCAAGCGCTCCAAACACAGAAACCCAGCCACATGCTGGGCCAGCAACTAAAAGCCTTATTTCCATCATACAGAAGGTTTGTGTATGTAATGTATAATTATCCAGTGTTAAAAGAAATTATTAAACAACATAGGTCATTTCTAACCCTGCTCTTTTCTCTTGCTCTAATCAATTAAATAAATTAATTAAAATGAATGACCAAATTGCCTGTATGTGTTATCACTGCGTATTGTGCTGCGTCTTTATACAGAGTTGTGTCGGGGATGCCCTGAACATATTCTCTATAACTGTACAATCAATTGATAAAAATCTTAATCATGATAAAAGGCTCCAATCACACAGGGTCTCCACTGAGTCTGCTAAAGCCCCACGTGCTGTGTGTATTTGTGCAGTGTGTAGTTGGGGGAGTGTGTGTGTTATGTAGTGTGTAGTTGCGTACTTGTGTAGTTGTGCGCTGTGTAGCTGTGTGGTGTGTAGTTGTGTACAGCACTTGTGCACTGTGTAATGCGTGCGGCTGTGTGTGTAGTTGTGTAGATGTGTAATTGTTTATTGTGTACTTGTGCCATCTGTATGGGTGTGGTGCATGTGGTTGGTGTGTAGGTGTGTAGTGTGTATTTGTGTAGTTGTGTATTGTAAAGTTGTATAATGTGCACTTGTATGGTGCATGTGGCTCAATGTGCAGTTGTGTAGTGTGTATGTGTGTATAAGTGTAGTTGTGTATTGTAAAGTTGTATAGTGTGTACTTGTGTGATGCATGTGGTCGTGTGTAGTTGTGTATTGTAAAGTTGTATAATGTGTACTTGTGTGATGCATGTGGTCGTGTGTAGTGGTGTAGTGTGTAGTTGTGTATTGTAAAGTTAAATAGTGTGTGCTTGTATGGTGCATGTGGTTGGTGTGTAGGTGTGTAGTGTGCATTTGTGTAGTTGTGTATTGCAAAGTTGTATAATGTGCATGGTGCCATGTGGTAGAGGTAAGATCTTAAGCCCAAGCCCGAGTCCGAGCCCGACCGCGACCCGAATTTCGGGCCGGGTCGGGCCTAAATTGTCAATCATTACGTTCGGGTCGGGTCGGGCGGGGCTTCTCTCTCGCTGACTTTAAAAAATTAATAAATATATGTTTATAAAAATGTATACTAAAACGATGTGTGGATACTAAACTAAGGAATACTTGTTATAAAATAAATAATTTGGATAAAACAGAGAAGGCTCTGTAAGGTAATTGCTATTTAACTACTACCAGAGCATGCTCTGCGCACGTGAACGCCGCCCTCTTAATAATCTTCCCCTCCGCAAGTGCGCATCTATTTTGACCTGGTATCCCCGATATGGAGCAGCAAGAAGTCAAGGATAAACTAAAGACAGGGGAACTGAAAAGGCAAACACGCACCGGTAAGAGTGAGGTGTGGAAAAGCTTCAAATTGATTGTTGAAAATGCTACCGAAACTTGCGTTGGCTTCGCTGAGTGTAGTCAATGTGGCGCTTTGCTTTCATACGAGAGCAGAAAGACTGGCACCTCGACGCTGAGCAGGCATTTAAACTTTAAACTGCTTTCAGCTCCCCTCAGTAACACCACGCATTGCTAAAATCAACATAAGACATGTTTTAAGCGAATAATTGTGCAGTTGTCTCAAGTTTATTTGCAGCTCCTTCTATTTTTCATGTTCTGCTCCGTATCGCTTAAATGGGTCAATTTAACGACGTGACATCTCACAACAGCGTCAAACTTTTACAAACAGGTTGTTGTGGGATACTTTGGGGTAAAAATCGTCTGTAGGCTATGTGTAATGCAACTGTTTCTACCTTCTGACATTGAACTACAGGATGTTTTTTGTATACAACGCTAGTTCAGCCCAACAAACGCTTTTCACGTTATGCTTTTTAAATAGGGCAACTGTCGCTGCATCCGACCCATCTAAACTAGAACGCACATTGCTAAAATCAACATACATTACATGTTTAAAGTGAATCATTGCGCTTCTGATCATGCCCCTCAAGCTGGGACAGCATACCTTCTGCAATGAAAACGCAATGAAAACGTCCCTGTGTGGACGTAAATATTTACTGCTCCGTTGTCTTGTGGACGCGACTTTTTTTTTAACCCGCAAAGAAAAAAATCCAGGAACGTTGTCGTGTGGACGGGGCCTTAGATTTCGTTACAAAAGACAGGCTTTAATTTGTTATCATAAATCACCCCTCCTCCTCCCGAGTCCTCACAAATAAAATATGAAATTTCGGGTTTGCTTCGGGCTCGGGCCTGCAAATCAAGTTAATTGGTCGGGCTCGGGCTGGGTCGGGCTTTAATACCCGCGGGCCTGGGTCGGGTTGGGCTGGATTTTTTAGGCCCGATCTTACCTCTACCATGTGGTGGGTGTGTGTCCTCACCAGTGTGGGTTGTATGGTGCCATGTGGTGGGTGTGTGTCCTCACCAGAGGTGGTCGTCGGCGGTGCCTTTGGCCACCAGGTAATGGATGTCCACATTACTGGTCTGCCCGATGCGGTGCACTCTGTCCTCAGCCTGGATCAGCACCTGGGGCCAAGGGGGCAGGAGAGCTGTGCAGTCAGCAACATAAATACACCTCACAAAACACACACACACGCACGCACGTATCCACGCAAACACAGCTGAACACACACATCTAGGCACATGCAAAGAGTGAGAGAGAGAAAGAAAGAGAGAGCGATGCTCAACTAAACATCATACACAAACCTTTAGCTGTCTGGTGCATGATGCTCCCACCAACAAACAAAATATCCAGTGCAAAACACACATCTTTAGTTATTATTATCTCTCTCTCTCTCTCTCGCTCTCTCATGCTCTCTCTCGCGCTCTCTCTCTCTCTCTCACACACACACACACACACACACACATACACCTTCAGGTGATTTCAGCACGTCTCTAAAGGCATTAGGAGCAAACTGCTGTACAGACGACCAAGGCCCAGGGCCCACAAGAGAATAATCTGACCAGGAGGCTCAGGAGGAAATGAGATCACGTCACACATTACAGCTCAGTACAATTACATCTGGGCTGAGCTCGTGCCATTTCTGCCCGTTTAGCAAGGCTTCGTGCTCCAAACTGCTTCAGTGAGACAGACACAACACTCAACTCTGACCTGCAAGTGTCCATAGTGTAAGGACTGAGAGAGAGAGAACACCTACCACAGCAACAAAAACAAAAAAACTTGAGGTAGCTCTTCTCTGAGAGAGAATGAACACTCTTACCATTGAGATCAAACCACTACAGTAAGGAAAGGGTCTTCTAAGGCAGACTTATAGCAAGAACACTATGCAATGCAAGCACTAAGGCTTGGGAGGTTCAAGGGCTACACAAATGCTTTGAGAGATCGAGGCTTTTTTTCCAAGCTTTTTATCGTACTACCACATACAAAGAATAAAGAAAACATAAATGAACATGAATAGCAGGACGCTAGTTTTCAAGTGCTTGGAGAGCTGAAGGACTTGCTAATGCTTTTACTGTACAACCACATGCTATGGGTAACTTTGCACCTTTCTTTGGAGGGCAGACAGCTGAAAGCCAGGACATGAATGGCGTGACTACTTTCAAAGGCGGGCCACGTCCACTTGACAGTTGCCTTACAGTATATATATCAGCGCTCACCACTTCCAGCTTTAGCTTTTATCAGTTTCCGTCACAACCAGCACCCGCCTCCACCTCTGCCACCAGCTTTCTGTCAGACACACCGGCACATGAAGGGATCAACTCACATTACCAGGGTTTCACTTGCACAGAAATGCCAGGCAAATAGGGTATGAGATAATGACATGCAAATGAGAGGGGTGCTGATTACCAGACAGCTTTCTGGGGCTGTAAATGTCACCTCTCACAGCAAACTGAAAATGTTACAGACAGAGGACGTGGGATACACGAACACACACAGATTGTAATACTTTTAAAAAGAATTAAAGATCAACACATTATTGGAAGTCAGATTGGAGCTTTAGAAAGGTCTGATCAGAAGCTGAATTTTCTATTTTACATTCTGCTCTCGCCAATGATTATGGCTGGGCATGGCATTGCCATCTCCAAACGGCTGTACCACCTGCAATAGTAGAAATGGAGCAGTGTTTTGCTAGTCTTTGTGTTTTTTATGTAATTGCTTCACAATGTGCAGTCCATGCAAAGCAAGTTTATGCACATGGCAAAGGCCATCAAATTCAAGTTTTCAATAAGAACTCAGATTTGTGTTACTGTCAACTGTTTTCAAGTTTGAAGTTGAAACAAGTATTCATGTATAGTCTATACATGTGATCAAATGAACATCCTATTTACATACAAGTCACATTCTTGTTATTTACACACACACACATATACACAATCTAGGGTAGTTCATTAAACACTACCACATCTGCTGTGTATAGCATGAGGGCTCACACTGACAGACATGACCTCTACTCATATACACAAACCACACACAGACAAAGCCGCACATTCCAGAGTAACCGTGGGAATGCAACCTTGTCTTCAGGGTGTAGCATGAGGCCCACACACACACGGCTTCCAGAAGAGTTCAGCGAACATTGATCTCTATTACTGGATTGGGCAGATCCTACCAGCTAGCAACGGCGACGTGCGCATAGCGAGGCCATTTTAAATAGTGCTACTACACAACAAACAGCTGTCAATGGTGTAGGCTTCAGATAAGCCTGTATTGTACTTTGTTCATGATAGTCAAACTGATTCAATTTTGCATTACTGAAGCACTATGAGGTATAATACCTACATATAATCAAACATGAAAAAATGTTCTTACTTGTGAAAGGAAATGCCCCCCGCTGTCTGAAGTATTCATTGGCATAGTTGTAGCAGCCAAAAGCAAAACACAGGATGCCTTCAGAGCAATAATTTCCTTGGCTGGTGCTGCTGTCATGCTTGCAGACAAAATTAGCACTTTTCAAAATGGCGGCGTTGTTGGCACCCCAAAAGTCAAGTGATGTCCAATCCAGTAATAGGGATCAATGTCCACGAACACCACCATGTCTGCGGCATGCAGTGTGAAGTCCATGGACATGTACACAAACATACACTCTAACATGGACAGTTACTCACACAGACACACATCAACACACACACACATACACACGTGCACACACACACGGGTTCCAGAAGAGCTCTGTGAACACCACCATGTCTGCGCTGTGCAGCATGAGGCCCATGGAAACAAAGACACAAACACACACACACGCACGCACACCCACCCCTGGGTTCCAGAAGAGCTCGGCGAACACCACCATGTCGGCTGCGTGCAGCGTGAGGCCCATGTTTGCGGCGGTGATGGACAGCACGGCCACACAGCTCTTCTCCGAGAACTGGAACCGCTCGCACAACTGCTGCCGCTCCGCAGACGGCGTGGAACCATCGATACGGATGTAGTTCACACCCTGACAAGGTAGAACCGGAGGAGAACATGTGAGGAACATTGTAAGACATTCTACTCCGTTCAGCTTTGATTAATCCTATTAAACTCATACGTTTACAAGTCATCACTCTGCGTTTTATTCAACATGATTAAAATACACATTAATCTAGATGTCTGTGTAGATTCTAATTCATCCAGGTCATGGTAGTCAAAGGAGCGAAGTTGTAGGCAACTGGAGTTCTTTTGGGAGCTTGAAGATGTTTCACCTTTGATCCAAAAGGCTTCTTCAGTTCAGAACAGCTGCTTACAACTTGGCTCTTTTCACACTTTAATCTACTGGACTTTAAAGAGAGAGGCTGAGCCCCAACCTATTCTTAGCCATGTTCTGTGCATAAAGAACCCCATTGTCGTAAGAAATATAAAGGTAACTAACTAGCACCAAGCTTTTGTTTAAAAAGAAATGAAATCACAATAAAATAAAAACAACTATCATTTTAAGTCAAAAACTGAAAAGGTAAGCCTGGTGTGAGCGTCCAATCTCTGTCCTCTCACCTTCTCCCCGAGTTCTTTGGTCACACTGTCCAGCACCAGCTTGTGATGCGCGAACACCAGAAACTTCTCACGACCACATTCCAGCATGTCCATGATGTACTCCCTGCGCGCGCGCACACACACACACACACCACAGACCAGTGTTAGGGTCGTTACTCAGAAAAAGTAATCCATTTCACATTACTCGCTACTGTTAAAAAATGTAATGCATTACTTTACTTCTTTACTCCTTATGGAAAGTAACTCGTTACATTACTTTGCGTTACTCATCAACGGCCTTGAGCAAAACAGATAAATTCCTATTGCAATGAGCAAGATGTAAGACAAGTCGTTCTTTCATGCCATTTAACGACAACAGGCTACACCACAAAGTTGCTGAAAATGTATAGACCACTGCACAGGGTCGTATCAGTGTTGCACTGCTGGCAGGCGTATGTCTTAAAAAAAACAAGCTGAAAGTCTAAAACAGGCTAGCTTCATAACAGCACTCACTAAAAACAGAATGACTGAAATACCATGCAGAGACTGGCATAGGCTACAGTATTTAAATCCCTTAACCAACTAGACCATTTAAATTAAACGTGCTACTAAATAAAATAACTGTGGACATTTAACCACATTAGATGATGTCAGGTTAAACACATTTTATTGGCATGGTATAGTCTGTTCACTGGGAAAGTTCAGTAATCAGCATACGCACTATTAGTAACTGTAGTGTGATTAATGAACTTATAACAGTAACGCGTCACACTACTACATTAACGACAAACGTAATGTGAGTACAGTAACGCGTTACACCCATCTCTGCCACAGACACAACACACTCACACACACACAGTTCTTGTGGTGGGATGCACGGGGGGAAATGGCAGGGAATGTAGTAGGAATGCTTTAAGGCAAGTCTGTGTTTAATGCTACAGGTGTCTTTTAGTTAACCTTTTCACACAACCCCTGTGTAGTGAAGGGGAGGAGAAGTCACCCCACCCGGCTTCGAACCCGGGTCTCCGGGCTACCAAACAGGGGCTCTGACCGCAACGCAAAGAGCCAGGCTCTCCAAACAGGGGCTCTGACCTCAACGCCAAAGAGCCAGGCTCTTGTGAGAGGCCTATGATTTTCTTCTACGCTGTGTTTAAACAACCGTTCAATCAAAAAAGCAAACTTTTAACATCATGTTTTTGACTGTGTGCAGTGTCATACATAACATAAAAGGGCTGTGTCCGCAGTGTCACTCAAAATGCCTGTCTTTCATAAGGGTCATTCCATGCCAAACCACTCAATCCCCCCCCCCCCCCCCCCCCCCGATTTTGATGAAATTTGGCATACTCATGGGTATCCTTGAGAAATGGCAACACACCAAATTTCTGCTTATTTGGACCATTTTTCATGAATCTAGAGAGTGTTGAAAATTTCACCGTTTTCGCATCGATTAGTGACTATGAAACAGAAAATTGGCTACATTTTGCAAACCCATCACTCGATTTCCATAAATTTGGTATCATTACAAAGGGGAGAAAATGCCCTGAGCTTGACCTTTGACCTAATATTTCTGACAATGAGTATCGATCGATTTTGACGAAATTTTATTATCTGTTAGGCAAAGAAGTATCCATTATGCCTGCAAAGTTTCAGTTTGGAGAATCAAATGGTTTGGGAGATATTCAAGGAAGACTTTTTGATATACAGGGTGTTGGCAAAAAGACAATGTTAAGTAGTAACATTTAAATTTCGTCAAAATCGATCGAAAAATTAGGTCAAAGGTCAAGCTCACATCAAATGACCTTGAAAATGCAATGACCTTGAAAGGTCATCGTGTTATATATCATTAGGGCATTTTCTCCCCTTTGTAATGATACCAAATTTATGGAAATGGAGTGATGGGTTTGCAAAATGTAGCCAATTTTCTGTTTCATAGTCACTAATCGATGCGAAAACGGTGAAATTTTCAAAACTCTCTAGATTCATGACCAATGGTCCGAATGAGCTGAAATTTGGTGTGTTGCCATTTCTCAAGGATACCCATGAGTATGCCAAATTTCATCAAAATCGGAGGGGGGGCGGAAAAAATTGAGTGGTTTGGCATGGAATGACCCATAATAAATCTGTTGAGACACACACACACACACACACTCACACACATGCTCTTTGTAGTCTGAAAGTGAACTCACATAATGGCCCGTATCTTCGCCTCTGCGGTGTGGTTAAAGTAGACCAGAAGGGCCTCTTTCTCTTTCATCTTCTGTGGTTTCAAAGCACATCAAAACACTGCTATTACCTTATCTATGTCCACAAGGACAGCAGTAGAAAAAAACATTTATGATGTATGTTTGTTTACCCAGATAAAAGATGCGTGCAAAAGTCAATACGCATTCAGTCACATGAGATACAGCATGTGTTTATGTAGACACATACATTTCATACAAATACAGTTGCTATACACTACCTTGTGATGGTAAAAAAATACTTAATTTCAGTTCATTACCAATATTTCTTCAAGTTAATGTATATGCTGGACATCCAATTAATGAATTTCGGAAAGTTGTTTCGGAAACATCCATCTTCGATATTTCTGATCTTCTGATATTTATTAATACTTAAAAAAAACCTGCAGACCAGGCCTGGAATTTCGTCATTTTAGGGGCAAGGCCACTCGGACTTTTGTGTTGTCAATTTTGTGGAAGGGCATCAGGGCCACTGTGGGCCTCCTGCAGATATTTTTCAAGGGCACAAGGCCAAATTGAGAAGGCACGAGGGCCATGGCCCTTATGGCCCTTGTGAAATTCCTGCCCTGCTGCAGACACTGTGTTGTATTGGTCATTGCTCCACTGGTAATTGCTCCATCAACTGAACTACCATCCAGCCCCCATCTACCCCCCAACAACCCCCACTAACTCCCCCACCCCGGTTATCGCTCACGTTCTGGCGGCCACTGGCGAGGAGGTCCTTGGCGGCGGCGGACAGGGCGGCTTTGGTGCGGGCGTTGATGCCGTCGGTGGTGACGATGACGACCTTGCGCTGCTTGGCAGGCAGCTGGGACAGCACGTCGCTCTTCAGGCGCCGCAGCATCAGACTCTCCTCCAGCAGCAGCCGCAGCTCACACAGGTTGGACGAGCCAGAGTAGTCCCAGCCCCATGCATGCTGATGGAGGGAGGGAGGGAGGGGGAGAGAGAGAGAGAGAGAGAGAGAGAGAGAGAGAAAGAGAGAGAGAGAGAGAGAGAGAGAGAGAGAGAGAGAGAGAGAGTAAGGAAGCAAGGGATAAGAAAATAAAAAAGAAAGGAAGGAAGAATTTAGGTCTTCAATATGTTCAGTCTTGTTATAACCATATGACCAGAGGGTAATAAAATGAAAAACACTTTGAGGCTCTACCAAGATCTAGAAGTGTAGTGTTTAATGTGATGTGAATATGATAATAGCGAGGACTCACCTGATTGGCATTGCAGTAGCGCGCCCCGAAGTCATGGAAGCGGGGGAAAAGCGAGGGCCGCACAGCTAAAATTTGAGTGTAGAGTTCCGAGGGGCGGGACATGGCAGGGGTCCCCGACAGTAGAATCACCCGCTTAGCTGCCTGTCAAAGCATAACAGCCAATTAGCAAAGGAGCACTATATGATTGTCAAAACGCATCACAGCAAATGATTAATACAAACTATGATAGTCAGCACATTCATATAAACATGTGAACCTGTCATGGTTTAAACTGTGTACAGGGCTGCAGAAAATATGGCATTAACTTTTAAGGGTTTGATGGTAAGTTCACTAAAACCACAACACTAAGCTTGTCTTTTGCCACATTCTCTATTTTCTCTGCCTATTCATGTGAGATTGATATTATTATTATTATTATTATTATTCCCCCAATAGTTCAAAGGACATTTCTGCTATCAAACACAATCATAACCTCTGCTGGATTTCAAATTGTACTTTGATACAACATGATTATGTAAATGGAAAGTAATAATGAAAAAAAATATCAAATTTAATCAAACATCAAATCTAATGCAAGGCTTTGTAACAGACTATGTAATGAACCATCTAAGCCCAGTAACCTGTACAGCACATATTCATAATGTCTGACATCTGATAGCTGACATCTTAAGAGCTGTAAGGGCTGGTTACAGACGTACAGGGAATGATCACAACCCTAACAACAGAGGACATTGTTTTATAGACCCTTTATTAAGTCCAGTCTTTTCCCACAGTGGTATGGTTTGGTGATCTTAATGTCGCAGACAGAAATAAGCTTGGACAGCTGGCCAGTGTAGCTGGCAAGGTCATTAGCGAAACTCAGACCGAGCTTTGTGACCTGTATGACCATCATGTGCTCAGGAAACCAAGTTTGAGCCTCTGCCTTCAGGCAGAAGACATAGAGTTCCGACACACTGGACTAAAAGATATAACCTCTCTTTTGTCTCTGCCACTGTTAACTTACTGAAGAAGCTCAGATGATGTCATTGATGAGGTTTATGATTGTTCTCTGCCCCTTCTATGTTTCCACAATCTCTCCATGGAGTAAATCTTTGCACAGTGGTCTATTGTGTGTACTTGATTACAATGTTTTAACCGTTTTGTCTATTTATTCTTTTTTGCTTTGTTTTTTGTAATGCCTGGCTGCAATGTAATTTCACCTGCTGGGTTAATAAAATGTTACTTGACTTGACTTTATTAAAGGGTTTTTTAGAGTGAACCTTTCTAATGCATCACACAGACAGCTGTTTGAACAAAATCTTATCTCACAATTTCAGCATGCTATTAAACTGCTTCTGCCAATAACTGCTTAGTAACAGATTGAAACAAACAGTAACTCGAGCCCTTTTTGTAATAAAATGCTAAAAAATGCTAAACTCTGTTACCAAGCCCTTTCTGGCCAAAATAATAATCAACACAAGTTTGTTAACTAAAAACACAACAGAGGAGAGTAACTCTGTTACAGCCTGATCATTATGCTCTGTGCTGTGTACATTTCCCACACTCATTGAAAGGGGATGGAGTACACATACATCACGAAGGATCACACTGACCCTACAGACAGCAACAACATAAAGTCACTCTATATGGATTGGGACCTTGTTTAACTCTTATCTACAGCCTCTAAGATAAACTTGTTTGCTCTCACACCGTGGAAGACATTACAGAGAGATGGAGAGATAGTAAGAGATAAAGTGAGAGAGAGAGAGAGAGAGAGGGAGAGAGAGAGAGAGAGAGAGACAGAGAGAGACTGAAATGAGTGGGAATAAGAGTGAAAAAGATACGTACAGAAAAAAGGAGAGAGCAAAGAAAGACAGAAAGCAATAAGAGATAGAGATAAATAAAGAAAGAGAGAGAGAGAGGGAGGGAGGAAGAGAGAGAGAGGGAGAGAGAGAGAGAGAGGGAGGGAGAGCTGGAGGGCAGAGATAGACAGATGGAGAAGGAGACGGACAGATCAGGCATGATGGGCCCAAAGGCCTATAAGGACCTTGCCCCAGGTGCTTCTGGGAGCTGAACTGTATGTTTTGAAGGAAGCTGAGCATTCAGTCCTACACAGAGTTCAAGTGACTGTGAGTTCGGCTGGCACGACATGCAGCAAATATCCTGCCACATCCAACACATTAGCTACAGTGGACAGGAAAATTAAGCCACTGCCACGACACGGCTTGATCGACTGACTGATTTATGTATGCGGTAAGGGACCGTGTACAATGCAGGATATAGTAATAGACTGTAGCAAAGTTAGCCTAAGGCTTATTTACATCTGCATCTGTTTAAAGAAGTACTTCCACGAGAAACCGTTTAGTACTTGCTCTTTTGAAATACGACAGGTCACCCCGAGTTGCATATGCATGCTGCACGTAAAAAATGTTCTTCTAACCCGATTGCTTCCATTAGTCAGTGAAAGGAAGTAGGCGGAAAAACGAGTGAATAAGAAAAAGGCTAACAAAGTGACGTAGGTTTGTAAATGAGAAAAAGCTATGTCACAGTTGTGATTACTGGAGAAGTTTTGTTGCAGCACACATTCACTTACAGAAGTATAGGTAAGTATGTGTGTTTGTGTAGAATGTTTAGATCTTCTATTTGGTTCGCTATGATCGAATGGGCTTCGAATGATTGTAGCCTTTGACTAGCATAGCTGAGAACCTGTCATTCTCCCTGCTCCATCTCTTCCACCAAACTAGAACAGCCTGAAACAGAAGCACTAAAGCATTTCTTTCACCAAAACCGGCTCACAGGGCATTCATTAATACTAGAGGCCACAGCAAAATTAATGAAAATACGATGGAAGTACACCTTTAAAGGTGTAGTGCATAATTTTAATCTGACACACGTTTCCATCAAATTTAGCAAATGGCTCATCACTGTCCTCCAGCTGTCAGTCCTGTGAGATTGTGTGTGCTGCAAGAGCTCTTGTTCTCATCCAGAGCAAGCTGTAAACTATTCCAGGTTCAGGACCATGAAAGACTGATGTATTTGTTAAGGTGCTGATATCAAACCCTAACCTTCCACCAGAATTTCAAACCCACAACCCATGTAGTGCTAGCATCAGGGGGCAACTGCAGTACCTTTAGCAAGGGGAGGGCAGCTCTGCAGCGAGCCGTCTTCATGTTCTTCAGGAAGTGGCTCTCGTCCTAAAGGAAGAAAAAACTTGTTTACTTTACACTTCCCCAAACATATGGCAATGTTTCCTTTTAAAAACCTCCCAAGGAGATTTCCAAAACTCAAAATCTCTCTCTGAACTCTGACAAAGATCTGAAACGTCAGTGGTTTTTCCACTAAAGTGGTTTATCTGCTTAGTAAGCAGTGTTGTGCTTTTTGGCTGTTTAACCCAAAACTTCTGCCTTGGGAAATAGTCGTATGGAAATACCCGTCACAATTACTACAAACCACCGTCAATGACGTTAAATGGCACAACTATGAGACCCCCTCATATCTCGTCAATAAAGTAAATCAATAAATAAAGTCAATCAATAAATAGACTTTATTGATTGATTGAGTTTATCTATCCATCCATCCATCCATCCATCCATCCATCCATCCGTTCTTAAGGACAGAGGTGTTGGCTAGAGGAAGATGCTGTATGAGCTGAGCTCTACACCTTACTGTAATACCATTCTCCTGACTGAGCACTTCTAGAAGTGGAGTGTGGAACAGTGGAACCCTTTAAAACGGAGGCTGGTAAGGGCGAGAGTGCTGTCACCAAATGGCAGAGCGGAGAGGAGCGCCTCCCTTACTGTTTGTTTGCCGTATCAGCCTGCAGGGTGATGCACTGCGCTGCCAGGCTGGGCACACGGTAAGGCAAACGCTCTCTACTCCTCTCTATCTTGCTCTCACACACATGGCACTTGACAGGTTGTGGTGTGACTCATGTTGAAACAAGCACGCACACACAAATGCATGCACGCACACACACGGTCAATGTAATGACAGACTGGGTTAGCGACCTGTCTCTCAACATCATGAGCACTTTGTAAAGTGCAGAGGAACACACACACACATAGTCATCACACCGTGCCACTGACAGCCACACACACACACACACACACACACATATGTGTCAGAGGGGCTAGCTCCAGCATCTCAATATGGCAATGTGCACAAACATTTACACACACAGACACGAACAAACAACATATTCTGCCCCTAAACATAACACGCACAAACCACAATGCTGTGCATATAGGACTGTGGTGATGTATACTAAGTAGGAGTTTGAGTGAGGAGATGTGTGTTACAGTATGTGTAAGCAGTGTGTCTGTATGTGGAAGTGTAGTGTGTTTGTATGTGTGTGTAAACAGTGTGTGTACGTTTCATTTTGTGTGTATGTGTGTGTGTGTGTGTGTGTGTGTGTGTGTGTGTGTGTGTGTGTGTGTGTGTGTGTGTAAGTGCAATGCGTTTGTGTGTGTGTGTGTGTGTGTGTGTGTGTGTGTGAGGGTAAGCTGTGTGTGTGTGTGTGTGTGTGTGCATATATAAGGGTGTATGTGTGTGTGTATAAGTTTGTCTGTGTGTGTGGCCCTGCCTCTCACCATGATGAGCACGTTGAAGGGCTCTGCAGGCTTCTGCTTCTCCAGTTTGCTGAGGAGGTCGTAGCTGACGATGTTGACCAGGCCCCCGCGCAGTCTGTCCCTCCCCGTCACACACACGTTCACACTGTCCGCCCCCACCGACGGCAGCCAACGCCGGAAGGCCTGCAGAGAAAGTGAGGGAGAGATAGAGAGGGAGAAAAATGGAGAGAGAGATGGAGATAAGGAGGGAGAGAGAGATAGAGTGAGTGAGTGAGCAGGCGAGAGAGAGAGAGAGAGAGAGACAGAGAGAGAAAGAGGGAGAGAAAGATGGAGAGGGGGAGAGAGAGAGAAAGAGATGAGAGAAAGATGGATTGAGAAGGAGGGAGAGATGGAGAGGGAGAGAGAGGAGGAGGTAGAGAGACAAAAAAGGAGAGCAGGAAGCAGTGGGGGGGGGGGGTGGATAGCAAGGGAGAGAGAGATTGAGAGGGAGGGAGAGAAGTGTAGGGGATGGTATAGACAGAGCAGAAAAGAAGGGGGAGGGAGAGAAGGAGTGAGAGGGAAGGTGAGAAAGAGAAAATAGAAAGGAGGAAGAAAGAGAGAAAGAAGAACAGGAGAATGAGTGACAGAACAAAGTGAGAGCAAAGTGAGTAAAAGAGACAGGGAACCGGGCCAAAGTGACAGAGAGATGGGACAAAGACGGCCAGGAAAAAAGAAAGTGATAAACGAAGAGAAAGAGAGGAGGGGGACAAGAAAAAAGAAAGAAAGAAAGACAGAGTTATAGAGGAGTGTTGAAAAACATGAAGGGAACACAGAATCAGGAAAAAAAAAAGAGTGGGGGAGGAGGAAGAGAAGTATGAGGAAATGATAGAGAGTGAGATGGAAGAAAGAGAGAGAGAAAGGAGAACCGGACACAAAGAAAGAAAAGAACAAAGAAAGAAAGACACAAGAGCTCTCAAACCCTACGTGTGTGTTTATGTATGTGTGGTTATCAGTACACAAACACACAAACACAGAGCCCCCATAAACAGTGTGTGTCAGTTCACAAACACACGCACATAAAAAAACCCTAAATACTATGTGTGTGTGTGTGTGCGCGTGTGCATGTGCACATCAGCACACAAACACATGGACATAACAGCACCCATTAACGCTACCTGTGTGTGTGTGTGTGTGCGTGTGCGTGTGAGTGTGCGTGCGTGCGTGTGTGTATGTGTGTGTGCGTGCATGTGCGTCTACATCAGTACACAAACACATGGACATAAGTATCCCTATAAACACTACGGCTGCAGCAGTACACAGACGCTGCCCAGTGAGCCCATCCCACATGAGCATTACGTACCAAACAATGAGCAGGACACAAGTGTGTTTGGACGGCAGGGATAAACTGTTTGAATTAGCAGTCCGAATTACCCAAAGTAACCCTCAAACATGTAAGCCAGGCGATGGGAACTGTCCGTCTCCACAGCAGACAGTGGCCATAAATAACCTCCAGAACGTGACTCAGAGCGAGAGGAGGAAATCTCAGAGCCACACACACACACACACACCACACAAACCAGAGCACTCAAGTCACATACACACTCAAGTCAGATACACACACATACACAAAATCACACTGGAGTGGAGCCAAAAAGGCCATAGTGTGCTAAAAAAGTGCAAACAAATTTTAATCTTATAAATAACTGAAGCACACACACACACACACACACACACACACATATATAGAGCACACCAGATACACACCAGAGCTCAGGACCCTGTTCACTGTGTTCTTCATGCACCTTTGAAGCAAAACTAACAGAGCTAACAGGGAAAGAAGGCTGACATTTTACCTAACAAGGTCACAAATGTGTGTGTGTGTGTGTGTGTGTGTGTGTGTGTGTGTGTGTGTGTTCGCATGTATTTGTTCATGGGTCCATATAGGTTTATGCATGTGAGAAACAGTTGGAGAGTTTTGAATGTTTCTCCAAATGCACATATGTAAATGTGTGAGAGCAAGAGTGTGTAAGTTGTGTATGTGTGCGTGTGTGTAGGTGTGTGATGTGCATGTGTGTGTGTGTGTGTGTGTCTGCATTTCTGGGGCAGAGCCTCACTAACTTATTTGCAGCTGACAGCTGACTTAATCATCCCTTTCACTGAGCCCTTTGTGAATATGGCCCTGTCAGCAAGAACCTGTGTGTGTCTGTGTGTGTGTGTGTGTGTGTGTGTGTGTGTGTGTGTTTGTGTTTATGAGTATGTGTATAATGTATACCACAGAATGTGTGTAGTGTTTTTATACTGGGTGTGTGTCTGTGTACGAAAGTGTGTATGTGTGCTTGTGTCTACGTGAGTTTGTTTGTATGTGTGTGTATGGGTAAGAGAGTGTGTGTATGCACAAGAGTGTTTGACTGTTTGTGTGTGTGTGTGTATACACATGTGTCCATGTGTGTGTGTGCACGTGTGTGTCTGACCATTGGGGCTTTGCTGAGAGAGCTCGTTAGATGCAGGCAGAAAACACAATACAGAATAATAAAAGCAAGACACAGAAAAACGAACAGAAAAAAAGGAACAAGAAGGAGAAGGAGAAAAGCAAAGATGCTGAAAAAAAGAGTACAGAGAAAGCAGCATCAGAGAGAGCAAACTGGGTCAAAGGCCCACGATAGACGCAAACTAATACTTAAGACATGAAGTGCACATCAAATATGGCTTTTAATCACAAGCTATTACATGACTATACAAACATTGTGTATGCGAGAGAGAGAGAGAGAGAGAGAGAGAGAGAGAGAGAGAGAGAGAGAAAAGAGAGACAGTGTGTGTGTGTGTGTGTGTGTACCTATGTGTGTGTGTTCGTGTGTAAGTGTGTGTGTGTTTGTGTCGGACAGAGCTTATTATTTACTGAAAGCAAAACAGCGTTGTCGCAGACATAATGATTCTCAGTAGTCTCCGGCCAATCTGATCCCATCCCCTTAAAGTGAGCTCTGCTCAGACGAGACCTCAGCTAGAAGCAGGGCTTAAAGACAGAGATTTGTGGTTCTGGGGAATGGTACACAGCGCTTGTTTCTGTACTCGTTGGGTCGAGTTCTTTTTCCACACAGCAATGGTACGCTTAAGCATGGACACGCAATTGAGAGAGCAAAGATCTTTCAATGGACGAGACGGAGCAAAAAAACAATTTGTCTAACTCAAAGCAGCCGCATCTGTGCCCACACAGTGCTGGCATACTAAAGCACAGGCCTGTAATGGAGGCAGCAAAGACCTAGTGACCATCAGATGGAGGAAACATGCAGTCTGTCTTGGCGAGGCACGGAGGTAGTTCAATGTTCTTTCCAAAAATAAAAGCAAAGAACATTATATGATGGAAAGTAAAAATCCTAATGGGTAAAAAAAAATGCAAATGACAGAAAGTAAAACAAACAAAAAAACACAACTAAATAAAATTAGAACATTAACATTTTGAAAAAAAAAAAAAGGTTACAATTTAAAAGAAATGTAAAGACATAGTAGGAATCATAAAGGGTAAATACAGCCAACATAATTGATAAAACTTCAACAGAAAACACAAACAAAAATAACATTAGAAATAAAATTCAAAATTAGAAATTGAAAGAGCAGAATTTGAAAGAAATATAATAAGGCATGTTGTAACTAACTTAAAGTACTAACACTAAAGGATAATCCCAAAAAGACTGCATGGAGATGTCTCCATGGCGAATGCCTACCCCTCTGGCTGTGTGTGAACACTAACGCAGCGACGGATGAGACAATCTAATACAACGGCGAGGTTGAAGCCAAGGTTACAAGCCCTGTTCCCTAATAACAGTACTGCTGAAACTGTTTCCTTAATGAATATTTATAGAAGGTGAGTGAGTTACTGCATCAAGCTTCATTTAAAAAGCTGTTAGAGCAGTAAAACAGCACAAACCTAAAACTGACACCCTGACGTCTTCTGACTTTAAACAGCCACTTATATAGACAGCTGGTAGGCATTACCTTTTTAAAATGTACTCAATAACATATGCATGTACACCTAGCATGCAGAAGTTGTGTTGTCACAGTGCGATAAGGACACTTGTAGAAGCCTCTGTATTTGCCTTTTAATGTCATGCGTCTTCTCAAGCGTCTTCTCATGCGTCAATTGATTTAAACACAGAACCGCCAAAGTGACGCAAAACGCCAGGTTATGATGTAATACAGTGCATGTTTAATGTTCTGAGTGTTATAGTTGTAGAACCACAGAAGGGATCAGTTGGGTGTTGAGTGTAACCTTTTTAAAATGTACTCAGTAACATACCCATATGCACCTAACAACTCAACGTTCTGCGTTCTGCGTTCTGCGTTCTGGAGTGCTGCTTTGGTTACATACAACATCCGTCTTGTTTGGATTGGTTTGAGGAAGTGTTTGATTTTATAGCATTCTTTTTGTCACTAGTGCAGAACTATGAAAGCCTTTAGTGCCGCAATATCTGCCGGCTACTTTCATTTTTTGTTGAGCAATCCTTATCGCCTGGACTAGACATAGGCCTTTACATTACATTACATTACACTTAGCTGACGCTCTTATCCAGAGCGACTTACAGATATTTACAGGGTTTCAGTTACAGGCCCTGGAGCAGTGTGGGGTTAGATGCCTTGCTCAAGGGCATCTCAACCATGGGTAGGGCGGGATTCGAACCGGCAACCTTCCGATCCTTTAATGTGAAGTGCTGATACACAGGGCAACTTCTTGAGCAACATTGCCAGGCAATAACATGACTGGCTCCTCATTTCCAGATGGGAGGACCCCAAAACGTTGCCTGTTGATGATCCAAGTTCTCTGATAAAAATGTGTTAAAATATCAGCGATAAAAGGTCTCAAATGACATCTGTGAGTAACATTGCTCTGCACCACTGCTCAGAAAGTTGGCCAGTGAATCATCTCCCTCAGAGGGAGGGATGAAGGAGTGACATGGTGCCTGTCGGTGGGGGAGTGAATAGTCAGTGCTCCCCTGCACCCTTATCCATGGCTGAAGTGCCCTTAAATGAGACAATCTAACCAACACGTTGCTCCATGGGGATCGGTACCTAATTTACTGTCAGTTAGTCGCTCTGGATAAGAGCATCAGCTAAATGCAATGTAATGTAATGTGAAGTACACTTAGATGGAGAGATTAAGGCCTCATTCAAACCGCATTCGCATGAGCGGTCCGGGACGGAATCTGTGCTGTAAGCGGCGCTTTCATGTGTGTGTATTCACACCAGGCAGGTCTGCGGTGCGGTGCGGTGCGGTGCACAGGACATTGATAGCATAGCTGACGTGAGGTGTATCGTTTTGCTAAAGCTTTTAATAGGATTTTGGCTGAAAAGACTCATGGGACAGGTTTTGGTGTGGATGAGGCCTAAGGGGTGACATGGATGGTACCTCAGCCCATGTGAAGCGCACGGAGGACGGGGACACCACCAGCAGCGGCCACTCCTTCCTGTAGTAGGCAGCGATGCAGATGGCTTGCACAGTCTTCCCCAGGCCCATGTCATCGGCCAGCAGCAGACGGCCCTCCCTGGCCACTGCATAGCTGCAGAGCAACACCATATGGCCCTCGTCAGCAAGGTGCATAAGCATACACACACACACACACACACACACACACGCAAAGCAGACCAGTCAGAGGAAGTTTTACATGGCACCAGTCAGGGACATAGATATACATGGATACACCCACAGCGGATGACTTTTAAGCATTTAAGCATTCAACCCAGATCCTGCTCAGTTCTTCTCAACTCTATGAATTTCTATACAATTCCATTCAGGTCGATTCTATTCCATTTCCTGTATTCAAGCAGCATCATTATGGTTATGGTTGTGGCATTAAACAGATGCTTTTATGCAATGCAACTTGAAGCAACACTAAGTGTTAAAATAATGTTTCCAAAATCATTTCAGTGGTTCAGCAACTTGTAACAGGGTGAAAGGCATTTCTGATTTGGTTTTGCCGCCCTCCATGGACTATAACCGCACTAAGTAAATGTGGAGGAGTGGGCCGTCTGTCTGTGGTTCAAATGACAGACAATTCTGCTTCAAACCTGTAGGACAACTGACAACAAAAAAGTACTTAGTGTTGCTTTAATAAATTACAATAACACTGGTTGAATAACAGTAAGAATTAACTAAATGTTATTAAAAATAACTTATGAGTTATTGTGAGTGTTAATATAATTCAATCAGGTGTCATTACCCTGCCATTCTGGGGCTATTAAAGTCATTAGTCCTATTTTAACGCCAGTGCTGCAGACCTCAGCTGTGGCTGTGGAGCAGTCTGAGTCAGAGGCTGCCTCAGGACGATAATGTGTCGCAACAGGCAAAAGGCTAAACTTGTGTATTACTCATTTCCTGATTATCCATTCATGGGAAAAACAAATTATGCCAAATGTGAGCAAAAGCTCAAATCATTTTGTCCAATTATCAGTGAAGTCCAACTCATGGCATAAAACCCACAAAGCCGTTATGAGGAAAAAACATCTACTGAAAGATTATGAACACGAAACACTAACAACTGTAAAATACAGAGCAATAAAATACTGCAGGTTTGTATAATCCATTTACAATTACACATTATCGGTAAACATGGTTCATAATTCAAAACTTCTAGCATTTCCACTCACTTGTCACCTCAGACCATGGGCGCAGATAGCGGGTGTGTCAGGGGTGTCTTGACACACCCAGATTTGAATGCCTTCGATCCGTCCCCCCCACTTTTATGTAAGAAAAAAGGTCTTTTTTTTCTTACTTTGTCAACTTCTTACTGAGTCAAACATCACGGGGAAACCAAAATATGAATTAACATAATATTTGGTTTCTTGAGGTGCGCTGCAGTGCATGCTTTGTAACAACTCGCATTAAGCAAGTGACTCGGGTTTATTGAGCTGTGCAGGCTGCGTCGTCGTCGAGCTTGGTTGCCACGGTTACCAACAAATAGTCTGACAGGCAAGTTCAGGACCCCATACCAACACGGCGTGATGAGACGAGCTAAAAAGCAAAAAACCATCACATCGTTTTTTCAAAAAGCAACAGCTGTAAGTAAACTGTATTTTACGTCATCACATCACCTTGCATTTTCTGATAGTCTGTTCAAAGCAATGTCGTCGTGAAAGTAAAATTGTACGAAGCAGGCTAGAGGCAAACTTTTGCCTTCTGCCTCCGCGCCTGTACATGTAAATACCTCGTTGGATTTCTGTCAACGACATTAATAACTCAAGGCCGTTTTAATGTTTAATCTGACGTTCCTCGCCACGAGCAGTGAGCATATTGTTGTTTAATAAGGAACTTATGCGAAGAGGTGTCCACTGACTGCCGATCGCGTGACACACAAATTAGAAAGCTAGGATGCAGTGGTGGTTTAGGCTACTCTTTACACACACATAGACCTCCCAGTTTCTCAGTATTATTATTTTTAAAACGAGTTTAGTATTTTTGTGAGGGGGATTCTGTGCGTGATGACAGTCAATGTGTAATGATTTTCATAGGCAGAAGAAGGAGAGAGAGAGGGAGGGTCAGAAGAAGACAGAAAAGGAGGGCCAGGAGAGAGAGAAGGAGGGCCAGAAGGAGATAGAGAGGGAGATTATGTTCAAATAAAACAGTTTTGCAAACGGCATATGGCATGGTTGGTGAGTGATTTGAATTAGTATCAGCATTAATAAACTTTATTAAATAATAATCATTTCTATAATAATTAAATAATAAATAATTTCTTCCAATGATGGGTAATTAAGTTTGACAGTCCAAATCTACACAGACCTATAATAGATTTAATAGATAAATGCAAAGGGTAGATAAAACAGTCAGCAGTCATGCAGGACACACACACACACACACACACACACACACACACACACACATATTCGATCATCCTGTCATGTCAGTAGTAAATAGCACTTGAGAGCACCAGACATCACAGTTAGGTAAGGTAATACATTGCATTACATAACGCCACCCTTATGGCATCGGGGGGGAGTGGGGGGGGAAGCTGGCAGCTTCGTCCCCCCCAGTTTCAAAAACCTATCTGCGCCCCTGCCTCAGACTAAACAAAGAAACACTAACTAACACCTAAGCCAGCCAATCAAAATTCAGATTCGAGCCTAGTGATATCCAGCCTGGCCAATGAAAACAGAGATCAGAACCTACTTGACGCCCTCCCTCTGGAAGGGCATGAGGGCGCTGGCAAGGGTGTCGTCCACCTCAGAGAGGTCGGCGTCTGGGGTCTCGTGGACCCCTGACCCCCGTGACACACTCTTCTCAAACTGGGTGGAGAAAACCTGCACCACCGGCCTGGGCAAGGGCTCCACCTCCACTGCAGAGATGGGGTTGAGCAACTCCACTGTTGGGGGAATACAGGGAGTAAGTAAATACCAGGAGTAAGTACAAACAGGTTGTGGGTAAATAAGTAATTCATTCAAATAAAAGATAAATTAGTAATTAAATGAAGTATAGAAAAAAAAACAACACATAGTAAGTGAATGTCAATGAATAGGTGAGTAAAACAGGTGGGTGAATGGACTGAAAGAAAGAAAGAAAGAAAGAAAGAAAGAAAGAAAGAAAGAAAGAAAGAAAGAAAGAAAGAAAGAAAGAAAGAAAGAAAGAAAAGTAGAATGTCAATAAATGAAAGAGGGAAATAAACTAATACATCTTGAAGCCTTCATGAGAGAGAAGCCTTCCTGACAGAAATCAACCTCATGTTGACATGAAACATGCCTCAGTTGATATGCTTCCCACTGACAACAATTTCAAAGCCTACCAAAGACTAGTGTTTGTTTGCAAAGTTGTGGGTCTCCCCAAATGAACCTACCGTTTATTTCTGTCCTGACAAAAGACAAGTCAAAGTGGTAGCGTTTGGATAATGGAGTCTGTTCAATGGCCCATTATAGGCTCATTGGGAAAGTGGTGAGGAAGACATACGGAGAATGAGGATTATATGGCCTTAAAAGTGACAGGGACACCAGAGCCATATTCATAAACCATCTCTAATGCTGAGTCTCAGAGAGTGTGATCTAGCTGCCAGCAGCAATACTCACCGAGTTTCCCATAATCCTCCAACAGGAAGCTCCATTTCCTTGTCTTCATGTCTGTGGCAAAATATTAGACTGCACAGTAAGAGCTATGGCCATAAAACCCTGACGTGTTTTGTACACTTCAACACAAATGAAAATTGCATCTTTAAGTCGGGCATAAGTATTAACTATCCAACAGTTTACAGACAGTTTAACTATCCAATAGTATCGGGCTTGATTCTTGCTGCATGGAAGCATCTAACACACAGGGATACATTTCTTTTTAACTAAGTTAATGTCAGTATAATAGAATATCTCTTCAAGCAAATCACTTAAAACATGAGAACACAAAGCAAAATGCCAGGCATTTACACATTAATGAAAGTTTATGTTTAAAACTTAAATCAGCACCCAATACATTTTAATGATCAATATGCTTATACTACTAGCTAGACTTTCATAAATGGTATTTTTATTTATCCTAGTCCCTAAAATACCATCTCACATATCATAAGTGCTACGTTGTAGGCAACTGGATTTGAAGCTTAAAGCTACCATCACACATCCTCATCACACACCGTGATCTTAAATGCATGTGAATGTAAAGAACAATTTGTAGCCCTCCCACCATAGCTTTTGGAGGGCATCTGTTTGAAGGCCGTGATGACATCGGCCTGGTAGGGAACATCCACCTCGAAGCGGCAGCGGCTGGTGAGGACACACTGGCCCTTGACGCTGGCGCTGGGCTTCTGCCAGCCCTGGCACAGCCTCACAAGCGCCGAGAGTGCCGCCGCGTCCTTCGCCCGGCTGGTCGCTGCGGTAACGTCCAGCCCCTCCATCCCCTCCAGTGGTTTGAGGGCTACAGATGGGATGCCGGAAACTTCTGCCACTGCAAATATGATACAATATACTTTATTGTCCCAAATGGCAATTTGTCTTGGACTGATCTGCTGTGCAAATAATGCCTGAGACATTAAAAAAACATATTAAACAATGTTCACTAAATAACACATAGCAGGCTATGAGGTCATGTACTCTTAACACAGTAAAGACAGTAAAAACAGTGAAACCATAAAACAATACAGACGACAATTAAAAACCATAAACACAATGCAGAGTAAATAACACTGCACACAGACAAGACAAAATCAAGTAGAAAAGAAGGAATTTCCAGCATAAATAAAAAAGTTAAATTAGATTAGATTTGAAAGAATCATTTCTTTGGCATCATGTGCTCAATATTTTATATTTTATATAAGAGGTAATGAGGGACCACTAAAGCTACTGTCAACAGGTGTTCGAAATTGCAGAACCTTGACATCATCCAGGTCCCTCTCCCACCCCTTCCAGAGCTTAAAAGTATCCTCCCCTTTCCCTTCTACAGATGTGTTAGTGCACTTGACAGTAGGCGCGTTTTAGATTCCAGTCCGCCCGTCTGCACCTGGCTGCATACGTCAACGAGAATTGCTGGTCACAGCAGGGGTGGGCATTAAATGCGGAAAATAAAGTCAAACACAAATCTTACACGAGACTGGGCTCGCGCCTCCTCGATCTCCGTAGCAGATGACACACAAGTCATGTGTGGAGAGGGAGGGCGGGGGTTGTAGTCCTCTACAGTCTGTGGTTGTAGTGGGGTGCACTGAGAGTTAAATTCAAGTCGAGTCTTTCTTATTGTTTAGATTAACATTGGAACAAAACGAGTTGCCCCAAAGTGCTCCACAACACACACATGAAAACTAAGAAAGCAAAAACATAAAACAAAGACCATAAGTAGGTATATAACACGGACAATGAAATAGAAATGAGGTTAATAATTAAATAAATATAAGGCCAGGCTTGTCAGCATCAGATAAACGCATCAAAACAATCAGAACAAGGTAAAAATAGAGAGAATAGATTTGTCTTCAAATTGGAGTAAAATAACGTACATATTTGAATGACAAGTTGAGTGGGGGAGCACCGGACAATGCACCTGCACAGACGTCGGTGAACTTTTAACCAACCACGGGGAAGTAGCGTCACCGAGGAGGCGTTAGCTAGCCGCTTGCAGTTGTGTGGAGGCAACTGCAAAGGTCTGTACGATTTGTCTGTAAGCGTCATGCTCCCGCGAGTTTTCGGCTCATGTGTCATGGTCGCATTGTTGTGACAACCTCACACATTTCGGGCATGTCGGACACAATTTCTAACCACAATGCAACATTTTCAGCGTCAGACTGCAAACGGATACAAACGGATGCAAACGTCTAGCCCAAGTAAAACGCGCCTAGTGAGAGCACAGGTGGATGAGTACCATGTCCACAGCAACGAGCTTTGATTGACAGGAGCTACCACTCCCCTTTTGCTCTGATAGCCTAGGTTCCCAATCGCCGTGAGAATGGTAATTTTACAAATCCAACAACAGGCTGTAGGTAGTGCCAAAGAGGTCATACTTGCTCCTAAACTAGCTATTTCATGTACTACTGTCAGAAAAATTGTGGCCATTCCAGGAAGCATGTTTGAAAAATGTTTAAAAGCTGCCAACGGCACATTTAACACAGATATCTGGAACAGCAGTACAGGTCCAGATCACTGTTTTCTCATTTAAGCTCCTCAGTGACAGTTTAAAGTGTGTGTGCAACAATGTAACTGTTAATACACTTAATACTTAGATGGACTTACTCAGCTGACCGTAATCCTCCAGGCCAAAGTTCCACATCTTCGTTGTGGGATCTACGTAGAAAGAAGATTAAGCCCTATTAATATTATCACACTTTGAACAGATGTTTTTCATTGGTAATGTAGTGGCCTTGTTTTGGTATCACTGGGCTTGATGTGCTATTCAGATGAGTTGGGAGGCTACTAGTGCAAAGACAACACAACAAACTACAAGCACTTGGAAATACTGGTATTGTAACATACTTATACTTTCATGTTCCAACACTACCTCCTACACTATTCATGGCCATGACCAAAAGATGATGGAAGTCTGACACTTTCATGTTCACATAATCTTATTCAACTGTTTGACTGTTCCCATTGACTACCACAGTACTGCAAGTGTATGTCCAGCGGCACTTACCATAATTTCTGGATGGTATGCCCTTGAAGACAGCGATAAGCTCTGCATGGTAGCTGACCTCCACCCTGAAGCGTTCTTTGCTATGAGACACACACCTGCCTCTCACCGCCACAGCAGGCTTCTTTGAAGGTGGCCCGTTTGCCGGCTCCGGGGGTCTAGTCAACTGTTTTTCCGCAGTAGTAGAGTGAGCAGCAGCACCAGCAGTAGGGGTCGCCTGCTGAGGCCCTGAGCCATAAAAGCTGCCCGCCTTATAGCCAGCCCCAGATAAGGCTGAGGAGCCATCGCCTGACTTGGCGGGCTGTGAAGGCATATTCGTAAACTGTGGTGGTGGTTTGGTGCTTGAAGTATTTGTTGACTGTGGGGGTTTAAAGCTTGAAGTATTTGTTGCTTGTGGGGATTTGAAGCTGGACATGTTTGTTAAATGTTGTGGAGGTTTTAAGCCCAAATTGTTTGTTGACTGAGGGGGTGTAAAACCTGGAGCGCTTTTTGACTGTGGAGGTTTGAAGCTGGTAATGTTTTCAGGTTTGTAGGTTTCTGGTCCCCTCTGAAGAGGAAGAGGGTCCATCGGTTTAGCCTGGAGGGAGAATTTGACAAATTTAAGAGAAGCACTCCAGTCAAGGTCTTTGCACAACTGCATATTCAAAGTTAATGTCAGAGCTTGCATGTACAACCCCAATTCCAATGAAGTTGGGATGTTGTGTTCAATGTAAATTAAAAAGGAATGCTATATAATTCTCAAATCATACAAGCAACATATGTGTTTCAGAATAGTCCAAGGACAACATATCAGTTATTGAAACTGGATTTTTTGTTGTTGTATGGGATATGTATAGTCATTTAAAATTTTAGGCCAGCAACGTGTCTTTAAAAAGTTGGGATGGTGTCAATAAAAGGCAGGAAAAGTTGAGTAAGACTAAAGAACAAACAACGGAGAACACTTCGCAGTTAATTATGTTAACTGACAAAATGATTTTGTATAAAAAAGGGCTTTCTTTCTTGTTCTTGACATGATTTCAGCAGCCCAACTGGGTCTTATTCATCATGTTTTCCTTTTTATTATACTGTACTTAAAATGTGACCAATCTGGCTTGCTTAGCATCTGGTTGCCCTTATGACAGAGCCACACTGTTGGAATTTTGTATAGAATGCAGTTTGACCTCATTATCTGGTAATATTTAAGGTCTACCCTCAAAATATAATGTCTGAGTGCCATCTTGTGCTGTTCAAAACTTGTGTATATATATATCATTGAGCATTAATTTTAACTCTCCAGATGAATAAGCACATCATAACCAAGGCACTACTGCACCCCCATACCATCATAGATGCTGCCTTTTGAACTTACGACTAAAACAAGAAGGATGATTTGTCTCCTCCGTAGGTTGGAAGATGCAAGACATTTGTAACACAGGACAGTTTTCCATGTCTCCTGGGTTCATCTCAAATTACAAAAGTTGGAAATGGGAGTCTTGCATCTCCCAAGCTACAGAGGAGACAAATAATCCTTCTTGTTTTAGTCGTAAGTTCAAAAGGCAGCATCTATGATGGTATGGGGGTGCAGTAGTGCCTTGGTTATGGTGTGCTGATTTATCTGGAGAGTTAAAATTAATGCTGAATGATATATATATATATATATATATACATACAAATATTGAACAGCACAAGATGGCACTCAGACATTATATTTTCAGGGTAGACCTTAAATATTAGCAGATAATGAGGTCAAACTGCATTCTATACAAAATACTAACAGTGTGGCTCCGTTATAAGGGCAACCAGATGCTAAAATGGCCGGCATGCTGTTCAGATTTGTCACATTTTAAGCATAATAAAAAGGAAAACATGATGAATACGACACCTACCAGTCGGACTGCTGAAATCATGTCAAGAACAAGAAAGAAAGCCCTTTTTTTATACAAAATCATCTTGTGAGTTAACATAACTAACTGTGAAGTGTCCTCTGTTGTTTTTTCTTTAGTCTTACACAACTTTTTCTGCCTTTGATTAACACTGTCTTTTTTGAGACATGTTGCTGGCCTAAAATTTGAAATGACCATAAATGGACCATACAACAACAAAAAAATAAAATTTCAATAACTGATATGTTGTCTTTGGACTACTCTGAAACACATATATTGCTTGTATGATTTGAGAATCATAGCATTACTTTTTATTTACATTTAACACAACGTCTCAAATTCATCGGTATTGGGGTTGTATATATGTACTGCGTTTAACTGATGTTCTTATTCAGATCCCCAACAGTGAGTTAGGTACAACGAGGGCACCTCAGCAATGGATGAGGTTGCAGGAGAATGCTGGTTATTTACTCGTCCACCCACATTGTTTTTTTTTTTTAATCGACCATCTGGTCCCAAGACCAACTCCCTAACCATTAGTAACATATGCCATTATACAACGATTCTCTGGTTTCACTAATTAATCAATCAGTAACCAATACAAATGCCAAAATGGTTTATTAATGTATGACCCAAATATGTTAATATCATGCGTCATACAACCCAAGCAGTTTCTAAACTTTCCCCACCTGTTTATTCGCAGCAGTCCCGCTGGGTTGACACTTCTCTGGTGGTCTGTTATACACGGATGCTGCCGTTGTGGGTAAAGGGACACTACTGGCTGAAGAGTTGGGGAGAGGGCCATGATGTACGGTGTCTGGTTTACTGCCAGAGTACAGGTTGCCTGGGCCCGCATCCTGCTGGCGGCTTCCTTGAGCTAGCCTCTCTGCTCTCCGTGCCAGGGCTCGCTGTCTGTTTTCCTCTATTTTTCTCTGTTGCTCAGCCGTTAAAGTCGACATAGTTACAGATAATAATGGGATGCCAGACTCAAGTCTTTTTCTTAGTATTTTTTCTTCTAACTACGTTCACGGTCTTGTGTAGCTAGGGCTATCATCGTCGGTGGTGCGTCCATCAACTGGCATGCACGGTACGCATTACTGCTAACATTTGCGATCATTAAGGGCATAAAAGGCAATGCAAATTATTGACGATAACAATATTAATAATGACCTTAATGGAGAGTTTCCGTAAACCAAAGAAGTTAGTGTACGCTGGCCAAGCAGTTGCATTTGACTGACAGTGTATGTTAGCTAACTAGCATAACCAGAGAAGTTGGTAAGATTTGCAAGTCAGCATATAATTATAGTAGTCTACAGTTATAGGCTAACATTATCCTACCCCGTTTCCAAACTGCTTCTCGACAAAGCCGTAGAGTAAGAAATAAACAGCGTACAGACCCAGTCGATAACCACAAACAGTTCAACCAACATTAACTCTTGCTAACTTTCGCCTATGCACTTGAACCATCGCGGTTTTAGTTAGAAGGATATGACGTCACATCACAACAAACCCAAGAAAAACGTGGACGTAGGATTATTCAAAGGCAAGCACATCGCGATTTCAACAGTGCTTGGTTTGAGGTCTTGAAGATAAGTTTGAAAAAGTCCAGTGCGTACGGCTGTCGTTTTGATTCTAAACATTTCAAATGTCTCTGTTTTTTTAAACAATTTAAACGTAGAAGCTTCATACCAGCTTTTGCGTTTTGTACAGAACGAATGTTTTCCGAACACTAAATTCAGCATTTAAAAGCTCAGGCCATTGTCTCGACACTCCAGTCGTGAACAGTGTAGGTTTCCACCTATGTGATAACTGTTTGCCTGGCCATTTTTTATTAAATAATTGAAAAATTACTAGCTACACAGTATTTTACAGTGTTTAGTTTTAGCTCACGTTTTTTTTTCAAGTGTAACCAATTGATGACACATGAAGATCCATGCTGTGAAGAGGAAAGAGTTACGAATTAAACTAATAAAACAAAAACGAAACCTGCATGTATAAGACCTTTGTCGTTCTGCTTCATGGGTTTATGTAGAATAGTTTTGTAGATTACATCTTTTTATTTTTGTTTGAACAGTGCTGACATTAGAAAAGCAGACAGGTACTACATTGATTATGACAATTGCCAAAAAGATGGCTAATCCTAGAAATGTGTATACATCAAAGCGCTGTGCCTTGCTCGGCCCCCTTCCCGCATCAGCATCCCTCCGTGTGGTATGACGTGCTTGAGAGCTGTCCCAGGAATCATGGTGCTGAAGCTGCAGCATCCTCTTGTACCCAATAAGCGCAGAGATACCGCCACCACAGGTTCCACGCCGTTATTCCAGACACGGGGACAGTTTCCCTGTGTCTTTGGACACAGACCTACGGACAGCCTACGTCGCGCTTCTGCATCGCCCTTGTCTGATATCGATTCCAGGATTTTTATTGCCACTAAAATGCCCCCCCTCACAATGAACCAGGATCAACGCCAACGAGTGGGGTTTTGATATGACTGTTACCTGAAGTCGTGTTTTGGAAACCGTGATTGTGGACAATGTTAACGACCAGAAACAATCAGGAGGCAAACATAAGAAGGAGTTACGCTAATTGATAAGGACATTTTTAACTTCCGCTGAATATTTATGTTGAAGTCGTCGAGAAGAGGGTCGTAAAACAGCTCTTTTTTGTTCTTGGCAATCATGGGATGTTACTGCCTGGTATTTCAAATTCCTCTAGGCTAACTGTTGCGACCCCTCCACTTGCACAGACAAAGATGAAAATGAACGCATTGTAAATGAACGGAACATTACACATGGACCTTTGAACTATTGTGCACTAAGAGAAAAGATTACTTTTTGGTCGGTGTGTAAACGTCCACGGAGCGACGCGGGAATCACACAAAACGGAATTTACTACTGTCCATTTAAACCATAACCCCCAAAAAACAGGGTGTCGTGCTGAGGGAGCGCTTGTTTGATTTCTTCTCTTTTTTTGAGCAACTTATGGCTCTTGCTTGTACTGCTCATGTTTGCTCATGCTTGTACATTTCCCAATCAATCTACCGTCTACACGTTCGGCAGGACACATAAGGAGGTTGAGGTTTGAGGGAAAATTGCTGTCATATTTGTCATGTAACACTATGGAATTCAAAACACCTTTGAAAATCAGTTGAATCCTGACAACATACACATGATTATCTGACCTGTTTGGTGGAATAACTATTATCATGGTCTGTTCTTTCCTGTGGCTTTTACCAACTTTATTTTATTAGAGTGTCTGTGAAATGTGCACATGTTGTTAGTCCCCGGCGTCGTTACATGGTGCAGGACATTGTTAAGTCTCAATCTGATGCTACGCAGCGCCGGTATGCTGAAGAGCCGCTGTTGCGTTTTGTTCAGTGACCTGAAGGTTCTTCTTTTCAGGCCACCGCCGCCTTCGGCACCGCCACCCACACTCAACCCCATGATTGGACAAGCAAACGAGCGCCGTGAGAGCGGAGCCAACTCGCATGTCAATAACAACACATTAATACGAGTCAATCAGCCGGCCCCCTGGAATGCCCCGCAGCTAGAGGGGGCTGTGGGTTCAGAGGGGGCCCGGGAGACCCCGGTTTGGACTGAAGCGGCAGCGGAGGTGCCGTCGGAGGCATTTCATTTCAGGGACTCTCCAGACGACTACCCCAAACGGGAGGAACGGTTCTCACTCATCAGCTGCACGAGCGGCATCAGGACTCCGGTGTGCAGGATATGTTTTCAGGGACCGGAGCAGGTATGGGAATTGGAATGCGTGACGTACACCGAACCCTCTTAACGCTTTGAGAGGAAAGGGTGTCGTGAGCATTTCTGGGATTCGTTGCTCCCTTAAATGCGAAACGCAGGCATGATTCGACTCTTGTTTTGTTGGATCAGGTAGCGCCCGGATACGTAAGTGTTACTTCTGAAGAAGGTAACATGAATTTTGTTTTCGACAAATTGGGACATGATTTTGGCACTAACGTGTTATTGTAACATATTTGTCAGTTTATAGGTTCGTCGTAAAGAAATTTAAATTAATTTGGGATTAGAAAATTGCTTGGACCTAGATCCATTACACACAAAATACATTTAAGAGGCTATGAAGACTTTTTTTAACAAAAAAGTGTAAACCTAAGGTGACAAAGTTACACAAATGAAGAAGGCATGACTGTGACAGTGCAGTTAATTTTCCTCTTTTAATTGTGGCCCATGATGCAATATTGCTATACATAAACTCCCCTCGTAGCCTACAGGTGAAATGGAAAAAAATAAGTCGAACCTGCCTGGTCAATTAATCAACATGGTTATAAAAGCAGAATGCCTCAGAGCGGGTGTTGGTATAGGAGAGTTTTTAAAGTAGCAATTACACGCATGAGGGGGCCAATGGTGACTCAAGTCATTGCCTGCATCTTGTATATGCTTAAATTATTGCTGATCCGTAGATTTCATAGTAGGTTGCTCTTAGGCACTTCTCTTGTGTCACTCTCGGTCACATAGCTTGTCATTTTTTTGCCAAAAGCAAATCAGCTGACACCAGGTAGTCTGCTGCTCAGAAAACAACAACAGAAAAAAGGTAATTACTCTCTCACGCACACACCCTTGGGACTTATGCAAGTTCTTCGAGCCATCTGCCCATGCTGCAAAAATTACTTCCACTCTTCTTATTTTTGGAAGGAGCTCAAACAGGTCTTTATTTGCAGCCAAATGCAACCAGGTGTCCGCAACATGTTGCTGCGACACCGCTCGACTAACCTCCACCCACCCACCCCACATGAGGACCCCCTCCTGGTCCCCTAACTCATCATCCCATCTCCCCACCCTTCCCCTTCACCCCCCCTCCTCCTTTTCTATCTCATCATGTCACTGTGTAACGTCTGTCTCTGGCCTCTCTGTGGTCTCTACTCGAGAGAGAGAGAGAGAGAGAGAGAGAGAGAGAGAGAGAGAGAGAGAGAATGAGAAAGAGAGAGAGAGAGAATGAGAAAGAGAGAGAGAGAGAGAGAGAGAGAGAAGGAGCGAGAGCAGGGTATAGTGCTAGGTCATAAGCACCAGGTAGGTGTCTGCACTAATCTAGTCAGGCACATCACATAGCTCTGAAAAGGCTCTGAAAAGCCCTCTCCCATTCCACAGAGCTATTAAGCAGGGCACTGTCACTGTGGAGTCTGTATAACAATCACCATTTTACATTTTTTACACTCTTTTCATTCATTTATTTATTTATGTATTCCTTTTTTTTTCCAGAGCAGTGACTGCCAATTATGAAATTGTAATCTACATCACTGGGACCTTGTTATTGTAAAAGCTTAGAAATTGCTGCGGCAGAGATGTCGTGAATCACACTACCTCTCATCTCAGGAAGCCAAGAACGTATTTTTTTGGTCTCTACTGATGCTTTAATTATTCATTGCATTGTTGTCACAACTGAGAGTTGCTTTGTTTTTACACTACTGCCTGAAATGTAGTGGACACAGGATCTGAGGCATCTGAGAACTAAATGTCAGTTGTGATTTGGCGATGTTGTTATTCGCATCTCCCTCTGTTGTGCTCGTGGTCTCTCCCTGTCTCTTCAGCGGGCCTGACATGATGGTTGGGAACGCCAAGTCTGTCCCTCCTCCCAGCCCAAGCTGCCGTTCCCGAGTTCTCCTTCCCCCACCCCCCCCCCCCCCTCTCTCTCACCTCTCTCTCCCTCCCTCTCCCTCTGCACTTGGTTTCATTAATAAAATTTCCCAGGCTCCGCTTTGATCTTCGTTTGCTCACTGAGGAGGCTCGTGACAGGTCGATCAGTCTGCCACACACATTCTACTTTTCTTGTCTCTATCTCTCTCTCTCTGTATCTCCCCTCCCTCTATCTTACTGAGTCTTTCTCTTCTTGTTCCTTTCCCCCTCCCTTGCTCGATGTCTATCTTTCTTTCTCATAACCATACACACGCATACTGTATACTCACATACACAAACACACACACACTCACAGATGTACACAGACGGATGTGAATTCGCATGCACATGCAAAACCTGGAGAGCTCCTGCTGTCCTCTCTCTCACGTTGTGGCCTTTTGTCATCCTACTCAGAGTATGGAGGGAGGGGAGGGGAGGAGAGGAGAGGAGAGGAGAGGTAACAGCTCCTGGGTTTCAGCTCATGGGGGAGTGGAATAGACCTCCCATAACCAACAGAGGGAGGATGTAGGGTCTATTAAGGATTATTTGCACAGATTGGGATCTCAGTGTGTGTGTGTGTGTGTGTGTGTGTGCTTGTCTGTGTGTAGGTGTGGGTGTGTTTGTGTCTAAAAGTGTGTGTGTGTGTGTGTATGTATGTGTATGTGAGTGTGTTTGTGTGGGACATGTCGCTGGATGAGGGTGACAGAAACCCCCATTAGACCTGCTCCTCCTGCAGAGGGATCTCTGTGTGAGTCTGCTTGGACTAGAGATCTTATTTTTCTTTCATGAACTTGACGTGTGTATTCCATGAGCGTGGTGTCTTTTTAAAAAAACACCTGAAAGTCAAGGGTGCTGTGGTTTGTTCCTCAGTCCTCAGCCTTTAGAACCGTTAAAGGTTTCATTCAGTGTTCTTCAGGTTGCTGTCTGAAACCCAGATAACATATGGTTTATCATCATTGGATGTTTCAAAGTCCGTCAATTGTTGAAGACCCTAAAAAAAGGTTATTGCTCATCTCTACAATACCATACTACACCATACCACACCATCGGAGTAGATGTGGGCATGTTTACCTTTATTTGAGGGGGCTGGGAAATGTACAGAATATCCATACTGTTTACATGTTGTGTGTGTGTGTGTGTGTGTGTGTGTGTGTGTGTGTGTGTGTGTGTGTGTGTGTGTGTGTGTGTGTGTGTGTGCGTGTGTGTGTGTGTGTGTGTGTGTGTGTGTGTGTGTGTTTTGGGGGTTCTGTGGAGCTTTTGTTTTTTGCACAGGGCAGACAGAGGAGACGAGGCCCTCCTGTATTATTAATTGCACTGTAATGGATCTGGATCATCTTCCTGCTCACAATGCAGGGTTAGCCTCGCACACTGAACTCCCACGTAGGGCTATGGGAGGAATTTGATCCTCCAATTTGCTGCGAAATGTCACAGAGTCCCCACTGCAATTGGTAGCAATTTTTTTGTCCCTCTGTTCTCTGTCTCTGTCTCTCTTTCTCTCTCTTCCCTTTCCTCTCTGTCTGCTTCTCTTTCTTTCTCCCACTCTGTCTCTCTTTCCCTCTCTCCCTATCTCTCTCTTTCTCTCTGTCTCTAAACTAACTCATCACCCTTTTAGTGCGTCTGTGGAAATGACTCACGCATCAGAGGCACGCGTCTGTTTGGAAAGAGTGCTTCGGAGGGATAGTTGGAAGCTGCGTGTAAATCTTGTAACGAGTCCCGCTGTCTGTCTGTGTATGCATTCAGACAGACACCTCACCACTGACTAAGAGCAGAGGCTGCAGTCACTTGTGTGTGTGTGTGTGGGGGGGGGGGTTACAGTGAGCAGATGAAGGTCGACAGAGTGCGAGGAGGGACATCGAGACAGGACTCACCATGAGAGGAAGCCAACATGTTATTTTGCCATAAGCTTAAGCTTGTTACCCTCCATATAAAATATAGATTGTGTTGGTTTGTTTGTTTGTTTGTCTGTCTGTCTGGGATAAACAGGATTGTTCTTTGAACAGCTGCCATAGTAGACATTCCAGCAGCATTGGAATCTCTTCTGGCACCAAACCTGCTTATAGGTCTGATCTGTGATATGGTTAGGAGACAGTAAGGTGCCCATATCAAATTGTTGTGCTCACTTCAACAGGTTATTTAGTTTGCTAGATTAAGGTCGACTGAGTGAGTCATAAGACGGTAAAACACAGAATTATTTTTCAGGGCTGTAGTAATTGTGCTCACTTCAACAGGTCATTTAGTTTGCTAGATATAGTATCAAATAATTAAGGCAGGGGCAGTCACACCTCAGTGACTGATGATGTGAACACTAGTCTGTGTGAGGGGAAAGCAAAGCTGCAGGCTCAGATGGACTGGCACCACACTGAACTGTGCAGGAGCTCTCTCTTTACTTCAGTCATCATTTCCTGTGTCGTTGTGTTGTTGTCAAGACACTCGTTTGTCAAGTGATTGGTGCGGCAGGTGGTTGTGTGTTTGGTTGTATTGAAATCACTGTGCCAATACCTAGCTGCTAGTTAGCCCTTGTTCTGAGGTAAACTACAAGTATCCCTTAATGTCATTTAGGTGATGACTGCTGTGTAACTGTGGGGATCTCTTTTACTCTTTAACGTTATTGCAGGGCTGATTGTATTCATGCATGCACCGTGCCTGATTTCAGGCTTGACGGTGTTTGTCAGCGAGAAAAAAAAACTACTGGTCTACACCGAGAATATTTAATAGGAAAAGCTTGTTGTTACTGGGATGTTGTCACGTTTAAGTTGCCCAAAGAGGTCTAATAAGAGGAACCCAGCGTTTGCTCTCAACAAAAGAAACATTAGGCTAACATCATGCTAACATTACACCTCAGTAAGGGTGTTTATCGAATCTTATTCCAAAAAGTAGTTAGCTAGACCAAGCGCTTTAAGCCCCGTTATTCTTTTGGACCTTTTGTCTTTCATTCAGACAGAACAGTAAACAGAGGACTTAACCTTGGATCACTTGGACCCATATGTGGTCTGGATGCTTAATCACAGCTCCCCATAAATGGCATTCACAGGTTTCCTGCTGTGTAACGATGCCAATATCTTTATTTTACTCTTTTAAGTTATTGTTTTGGGCTTTTTGTCTTTAACTGGCACAGAACATTGGTTCACTTAGACCGACCCGTATATGGTGATGGTGCCACACCACAGCTTCATCTTACAGTTGTGACAGTCTGAAAGTGCATGACAAAGAACTGGAAAAAATCCAAATCCACAAAGTGTTAAGAAAAGCCTTTATTGTGTTGGGCTAATGCATAACAAAAATACATGGGGCAGCCCTATGGACTTCATCAGAGTGTGTCAGGGTGCTCTAGCTTTGCTTTGAATCTCAAGGAGCAATTGGACCTCATCAGGGCCACAACTGGGCCGGGTTGTGTGGGATCTGGGCCAAGTATATTCTGAAGTCAGCTGTTTTGTAGGAGAACCATTCAGCCCCGTTCATCTCTCTGGCACACTTTTTTTCTTTTCTTTCACACTTTTTTTTCCACCAGTTCCCTGGGACATCAGTCTGGTTTGCAGTTTTCCACTTGCATGTGGCATTGCCAAGGCTTCACCCATTAATAGACAGATATAAACAGAACGCAGCCCCGAAAGAACCTGCCGGTGCAGTGCACGTCCACTAGAGCAAATGTTTATTTTTTGTTCCACACAACAGATGTGCGCTCTTGCGAAACACATTGGAAAAAGGACATGGCAGAGGGGCTGACGGTGTGCTAAAAAACAGTCAAACCCATTCTATTCCCACATCTAACCAAAAAGGACCAGTGAGAGAAAGACAGAAATGGAATGGAATAGAAAGTCACAGAGAGAGCGATACAGAAGAAATGAGTGATAGGATAAGATACAGAGGCAAAGATGGAGAGAGGGAGAGAGAGAAATAGATAAAGAGTGATAAAGATGTAGAGGGCAGCGAGAGAGAGAGATAAGAAGATGGAAGATGGAAGAAAGCAGTAGAGAGTGATAGAGAGAGAGTGACAAAGATGTAGAGAGACAGAGAGAGATAAAGGAGAGAGATTGTGTGTGTGTGTGTGTGTGCGCGTGCGTGCGCGCGCATGTTAACGGGTTGCTACCAAAGTCACTGAAGTAATTATTAGCGTTTCCACAGCTCGTTCTGGGCCCGTGTGGCGGAACAAGACCGCAAGCTGGCACCTCTCTTGGCCGCGCTCCATCCCCCGCGCTGCGCCTTTGGATGGGCCGGCCATCGGCACACCCCACGCCAACATACTCCCACCGTGGCCATCTGTAAAAGAACTTGTTTTCTCTCTCTCTCTCTCTCTCTCTCTCTCTCTCTCTCTCTCTCTCTCTCTCTCTCTCTCTCTTTTTTTTTTTGCTCTTTGTTCCTCCCAGTTTCCTCTTGCCACTTTGGGGGTGGGGGGGTGCAGAGGGAGGAATGGAGGTGTGGTGGATCGGAGGGAGGAATGGAGTGGTGGAGGGGGGCGGGGTGTGGGACATGAGCAGCTCGTTGTGTCGCTGATGGCCTCCAGGCGCTCAGTGTGGCTCAGCGCAGGAATGTAACAGCCTGTAAGACTGGGCTAGTGTGTGTGTGTGTGTGTGTGTGTGTGTGTGTGTGTGTTTGTGTGTGTAAAACAGCCAGGGAGACTGGCATACAACCAGAGAAGGGGAGAGATGTTTTGCTTCCAGATGACATACCACTGCTGCTGGAGGTCTGAAGATGTGGTCTGACAAAGCAAGCACATATGTTGGAAAAAAGAGAGAGCGAGAGAGAGAGTGTTAGTGTGTGTGTGTGTGTGTGTGTGTGTGTGTGTGTGTGTGTGAGATAGAGATAGAAAGTGTGTGTGTGTGTGTGGTGTGTGTGTGTGTGTGTGTGTGTGTGTGTGTGTGTGTGTGTGTGTGTGTCTGTGTGTGGTGTATGCTGCTCTAGGCTTTCCTCTGCCTGTACTAACGGTAATGACAGAAACATGTGTACCTACTTCCTGTCCAGCCAAATTCCAAAGTGCTGTTCAGTTTATAGGAGTCCTTTTAAAGAGAAGTGGACTTGGGTTACACCTACACTAATCACATCTTAAAATGTTGTCTTCTTCATATTTTTGTCTTTTATGAGTGTGTGTGTGTGTAGATGTGTGTGTGTGTGTGTGTGTGTGTGTGTGTGTGTGTGTGTGTGTGTGTGTGTGTGTGTGTGTGTGTGTGTGTGTGTGTGTGTGTGTGTGTGTAGATGTGTGTGTGTATGTGTGTGCATGTGTATGTTAGTCTTCATGAGTTTTCATTAGTGTGTGTGTAGGCATGCACACCCATATGCATTTCAAATCACTCACCACATATGTCCTCAACCACCCCCCCGCAAAAAAAATACAAATGTCATAAAACTCTGACATTCATTTCTCTCCAGCTTCCTGTCTTACAAATCATTCAGTAGACACCGTTCCTCTCCGAGTCCTCTTCCCTTCGAAAGAAAACAGGCCCGCGCCCAGTACAAAAATGGCGAAACAGCCCGATGCGACACCCAGCCGCAACCCAATGTGTTGTGACACCTGCCGCACAGCAGGGCGTGAGAGCAGAATGGCACGTTCGCAAAGGAGGCCACGTGACGTTGCCAAGCACGCATTCCTCCTGTTTTACGAGGCGGACAAGGTTGCCATATTTTGTCTTTATTCCGCCCACGCAGAAGTCAATGGCACTAAAATTAAGAGCTCTGAGGAGTGAAAGAGTCGGTAAATGGTGTGGACAGATGTGCACAGCTGTGGGATTGTGCAGTAAACGGTTCAGATCAGGTGACTAGCCTTGCTTGAACAAGGAAGGTTTTAATTGTTCCATTCAGTGACAGAATCATTGTGAAAAGTGTACACAGATGGATAGACTGGTTTGAAACATCCATATCTATTGTTTTTTCCCTGTTGTTTCTTTACTTTGCCTCTGTATACCTATATGTCACATTAAGAAAAAGCCTTTCACTGCCTAATACTTGTAATGTGCTTTCAGCTGTTTTCTTTGACATTAGTGAAACAGTCAAACACTGCATGAAAATAACTGCTGTTCCCTCACATTTGATTCATATGTGAAAACACTGTGACTCTCAAAACACTGTGAAAAACACAACAGGAGTGGACAGACTCGGACAGGGCAGAGATTCAGAACACAGATTCAAGATAACTAACCAAGCAATAGTAACATAATTCCTCTGCATATGGACTAATATGGAACAGTTCCAGCCTCATAAATGGGAGTGTCACTGTATGTCATAACATAATCTGTTTTTGACGTGTGATCCCAGTGAATCACTCTTTAGGATGTGAAGTTGATGTCGATATCAGACTAACACCAGCCTAAAAAGTAACAGAAATAGTTAATTTTGATTTATAGAACATTTGCATGAAATGACAGCCAGTTCTGGATTGCCAGATGGGAGACACAGACACAGACAGGCTATGACCAAGTCACACACTCTCCTAGCCAATCAATACATCACTTCAGACGTTTGGAGGCAGGGGTGCAACTGCACTGTGTTCTGAGATCAAAAACCAACAAACTCTTGCTAGACTTAAGGACAGTTTCTTGCAACTGCACAATTCAAAAGTAGTTTTCATTTGCCAGCAGGTCATTTGGAGTGTTTTTTTTTTATTTTAGTCACGTTTTAACGAGGCACATCTGGAAGGCAGCTCAATTATACACACTCTTCATTTACAGTTTTTCTCAATTGCTTAAACACATTTTCTGAAAACATGCCTCATATTCTCAGAACTCTACACACAAGTCAAAAAAACACACACACAATGGGCAAAACCCCTCACTTCTCCTGCAAAATGAAACTTTGCATTCAAAACAGTATTATTTCCTCTCAAAATGCTATTTTGTTGTCAAATGACACACACAAACCATCATATGAATAGACATTTATAACAACCAGTTGAACCCTGATGTGCTTAATGTAAAACACTATGATAAATGGAAAACACTTCTTCTCCATTCATCATAATGATTTAGGCCTTTTTTTGTTCAGTGTTACACTTGCTACAGACAGTAAATACATAAGCGTGCTATATTTTAGAATATTGTTTTTATACTCAGAACACACATATACATTGTTACAAATATTTTTTATTTTTCCCACAAAAACAGTGTACACACTGTGCATCCCAATCAACACAAAGCTGCACCTACAGTGGTCTACATACAATAGAACAGAAGAATTTACTGTAGCCTATACAGTTACAAAAACAAATTACGCTGCATCCTTTCTTCTGTTTTTGTGTGGCCACAGCACCTCATCCACATCACATGCAATGTTTTTCCTGGCCTAGCAGCGAATCCATCCATGAAAAGCATCAATTGCTATATTTCCACATGTGTCTTCCATAGCTTAGAGAAAGGGTACACGCATTTGTGGATTTTGGTCATACACTTTCATCTCCAGTCAAAAAAAAATACTCAATTGTGTTGAGGATTGTAGAATATGGAGAGAGATACGTAAACAACTAAACAACTACTGTAAAATAATTTCGTTGACCAAATGGTCAACCAAAATGGCTCTGATCTCCTCAGAGATTACGGTCCTTTCTCGTCCTCGTTCGGTCCTCCCCGTCCTCTTACTCTCACTCCTCTAGCTGTGGCTCTGCCTCTTCCAAAGCTCTGATAGCTAATTGTAAAGCTGTGTGACAGGTGTTTGCTGATGTGATGAGTCAGTGTACATAATAGGGCAATTGAGGGAAATTGTGTTTATAGTTTAGCAGAATTGGTTCATGGGGTTGGTGCATGAGTTACATGTTGTGGTCATTGTGTCTGAAGTACAAGGAATTGTGTTTAAACAATTGAGAAAAACTGTAAAAGAGATTTAATGAGAATGGAGGCTGCAAGAGTTCTCTCCAAATCCCTCTGCAATGACTAGACCTGCATGCAAAAACAGCAGAACTTTTTCCTGAGGCTCTGACTCTGGGGAGATCCAGGGCTTTAGTGTCTCACACTCTCATCTGAGTTAACTGTTTGCAAACAAAAACGGGCATCCAAGGTAGAGAGACCTAAAGAAGCCATAGCCTTAAGTAAGGAGTTTGATATGTTATTCTTACTGCTGAGTTCACTCATGGTCTAAAACATTACTTTGTGCCTAAAGAGGCCTTTAACTGAGTGTCTGAGTTTAATACCTTGCACTCTAATTCAGGTTAATTATTTATGCTACATCAGCCTCAGATAGTGGTTGATTTGAGGTGTAGGAGTTTAACATGAGTCTTACATTCTAAACTTAGTTGTTTAGAGTGGAAAACATAACCATGTGATCTGAGAAAGGTTTTCACTGAGGATAGGACTTTAACATCCTACACCTTTCGCTAAGTTCGCAACTTATACTAAAACACATCGATCTTTTACTCAACCAGGGTCGACCAAGTTCAGGAGATTAACTTTTATCAAATAATTTATTCTGTAAAGCAAATACCTCTTGCAGTGTCCATGTGTGTGACAGTCATGGTCAGCTGATGAATTCTTTGACCGAGTGCAAGTGTCTCTCTGCCTGTAGGGGGAGCTGTTGAACCCGTGTCGCTGCAGTGGTTCGGTCCGCAGCACGCACCAGCCCTGCCTGATCAAGTGGATCAGTGAGAGGGGCTCCTGGGCCTGTGAGCTGTGCTACTACAAGTACCAGGTCATCGCTATTAGCACCAAGAACCCGCTACAGGTAAGCCACTAACTCTAGAAAATATTCTCAATATCATGAACCCACTCTACGTAGGTAAACTGAAAACTTGAGATATTCATCTTCAGTACCAGGAACCCACTCCAGGTAAACCACTGCTGCCACTAACTTTAGATAATTATCTTTGGTACCACGAACCTTCTGCAGGTAAATCACCTGAAAATTAACCTTAGTAACACTCACCCATTTGAGGTACATCACTAACGTCATTAGCTCCAGATACTTATATTCAGTACTAAGAACTTTGCAGGTAAATAACTAACTCTTAACTCCAGATACTAATTGCCATGAGTACCAAGGACCTTGTACAGGTAAATCACTACTTCCAGAGACGTATTGCTATCAGCTTTAAGAACCACAAGCAGCCAAACTCAGTCTTATAACAGACTATATGACTGGCTAATAATCTTCGTGACTTTTTTGTGTTACAGCTGTGCTTTTGCTCTGTACAAATTGTAAGATCCATTTTCATAAGGGATTTTTGGTATTTAGTAGTTAACAACTGTTAACTACTTTGATGTGTAGATGTATCATACTCAGACCAACTTCACTTAAGCACTCCCAGTACTTTCAACCCATTAATATAGATGTAACCGAGGTCTTCCGGCGTAGTCCAGACCCAGTCTCGAACCTGCGTCCTCACAGCAACTCCGGTATGGCAGCCAGACACGCTACCAAGTGAGCTAAAAGCCAGGCTATTAGCTCACTCAGCAGTGTATTATTTTGAGATGTCGGGAGAGAGGTTTACTAACGTTCTACGCCGAGCTGTGCTAGCTGACATCCGTTAAATAGAGTACTGTAATGGTACTGTTTTTGAGAACTAAGTCCACATGGTTTAAATTTTAGAGGTATGCAACTGAAACAAAAGAAATGTGTAGTTGTTATGGATAAATAAATCTGAAATAAATAATCATAGACGCTAAACCCCATTGCCCACCCATCCTGTGTTGTGTAGTGGCAGGCCATCTCACTGACGGTCATAGAGAAGGTGCAGATAGCGGCAGCCATCTTGGGTTCGCTGTTCCTCATCGCCAGCATCTCCTGGCTGGTCTGGTCGTCCCTAAGTCCCTCAGCCAAGTGGCAACGGCAAGACCTGCTCTTCCAGATCTGCTACGGCATGTATGGATTCATGGACGTGGTCTGCATTGGTGAGCATTGTCTGTCTCTGTCTCTGTCTGCCTCTCTCTCTCTCCCTCGCTCTCTCTTTTGCTTTCTCACTATGTGTGTGTGTGTGTGAGAGAGAGAGAGAAAGTGGATGTAACAAAATGTACACCACAGATATATCCCACCTGTTGTTTCTTAATTTATTGGACTTGAGGTTTATTTCAGGGGTGTGTGTGTGTGTGTGTGTGTGTACGAATACAAATACTCTTTTTCTAAACTACAGTAGAAGGTTTATGAGAATGAATTGTAATGCACTTCTGTGGCAGTATGATAAACAGATGTGTGGTTTAGTAAAACCAACAGCAGCTCTAAAACTAATTTATAACCACAACACAGAACAGCACAGAATAGCAGGCTATTTGAATTGTGGCCAAGACTATAAACCCACATTGACTCAAAATGCAAATGTAATTTTTTTTCTCCAACATGATATGAGCTAGAATGTATTATTTCGTATTATTCTGTCGTACTTTTGTGTAGTACCAAATAGACAAATAAGGTTAAGTGCAACCAAAGCATTGTTATATCATGAGTTCGCTGTGTGTATGTGTGTGTTAGAATGGATGGCTTTTCAAAACCAAAAGCAATACATCTACCTAAATACTGTTCAGTATCATTAATAATCAGAAGTCTTTTTGGTGCAGAAGGTGCTGTATCTATCCGTAAGATTCCATTAACTCTTTGTTATGGACTGTTACTTTTATCAGTGTTATGGCATTGAACTGAATCATGTCTGAGTGACTTTCACAAATGCAAAATTGTGTCTGTGTGTATATTATTTTGAATTGTGGACACAAATAAAGAAGTAAATTGTGTGTGTGTGTGTGTGTGTATGTGTGTGTGTGTGTATATGTGTGTGTGTGTGTGTGTGTGTGTTTGTGTGTGTGTCAGTAGCTTGTAAGCCATGTTGACTCGACTGTTCTTGTGGACCTCTCCTGTGCACCTTGTCTCGTTTCATGAGGGTATGACCCCTTAAAATGTCAAAAGGCAATTGGCTGGCGTGGTACAGGCGGCTCTCTCCGCCGCTGCAAGGAGTCGTGTTCTCCCAAACGGCAAAGTGACCCGGGTCACCCTCATGCAGTATTTATCGAACCGCAGTCAGAGGACACAGAAGAGGAGGCGAGTGTAGTGTAGCGGAATACAATAGAGAGAGGGGGGTGGGCAATTAATCTCAGACAAGCACTGTAGTTATTGACCCTCATCAGGGAAGGATATTATTTTGCTAAAGGAGCTAACCCTAACCCAACCGTTAAAGGATATGTGTGCGTGTGTGTGTGCGTGTGTGTGTGTGTGGGTGTGCGTGTGTGCGTGTGTGTGTGTGCGTGCGCGTGTACTGTGTGCCTATATATATGTGTGTGTGCAACACAAACAGTGTGTTTGCGTGTATGTGTGTGTGCAGCGCAAACAGTGTGTGTGTGTGTGTATGTGTGTGTGTGTATGTTTGTGTGTGCATGTGTGTGTGTGTGTGTGTGTGGGCATGCGCCTAACTGTGTGCCTATATGTATGTGTGTGTGCAATGCAAACAGTGTGTTTGAGTGTGTATGTGTGTGTACGTGTGTGTGTGTAGGAAGACAGAAATAGATTCACCGAAATCGTGATGAATTACAGGTATGGTAGATTCTCCTGGGCTGAGAACAGAACATTAGCATAAATTCATGAGCCTCTCGCCTGTTCTCGCTGTAAAACTGGGTCTCTGGGTTTTTGGGGAGTCTCTGCCATTCTCGCCCCGATTGTTGTCTCATCCTCCCTACCCTGCTAGCAGTGTAGAGAACCCCCTGCAGTGAGGAAATAGACAGAGACTAGAGAGAAGAGTTTGCCCAAGAGCTCTGTTTGAATGAAGAACTACAGTACTGCATTTGCGGCAATCTCCTCTTTTGTAGATGCAAATATATTTTTAAAACACTTAAAGGTGTACTTCCATTGTTCATTCATTCATTTTGCGGTGGTCTCTAGTATTAATGAATGCCCTGTGAGCTGGTTTTGGTGAAAAAATGCTTTAGGGCTTCTGTTGGATGGAGCAGGGAGAATGACAGTTTCTTGGCTATGCTAGTCACAGGCTACAATAATTCGAATCCCATTCAGTCATAGCGAACCAAATAGAAGATCTTAACGTTCTACACAAACACACATACTTACCTATACTTCTACTTCTTACTAAGTGAATGTGTGCTGCAACAAAACTTCTCCAGTAATCACAACTGTGGCATAGCTTTTTCTAATGTAAAAACCTACGTCACTTTGTTAGCCTTTTTCTTATTCACTCGTTTTTCCGCCTACTGTACTTTCTTTCACTGACTAATGGAGGCAATCAGGTCAGAAGAGCATTTTCACATGCAGTATGCACATGCAACTCGAGGTGACCTGTCGTATTTCAAAAGAGCAAGTACTAAACGGTTTCTCGTGGAAGTATTCCTTTAAATACCTTCAGAGAGTTCCATTTTCTGCATCCAATGAGTGCTGAATACTAATGTGTTCAGTCACAATCATTGTGCGAGGGAGTACAGTATTTTGATTTAAAGGAGCTCACTGTCGTCTCTCAAGAGATCTGGGGGGAGTAACAATGAAAGTCTGACTCACTGTGAGCCATAATAAAATGCTGTAGGAGAGAGAGAGAAAGAGAGAGAGAGAGAGAGAGAGAGAAAGAGAGAGAGAGAGAGAGAGAGAGAAACATTGAATGACAGAGAAAGGAGGGGAGCGAGTGAGTGACTGAGTGTTTTAGAAGTTATTTTGTGCATGTGTAAGTGTGTTAGCATATGCTTTGGCATAGAGACTGAGACTGTGAAAAACACAAGAGATGTAGAAAATTGAAAAAAAGAAAACAAAGATGAAGGGAAAGATTGGGGAAGAAAAATACTTGAGACTGTCCTGTTCTGTGTGTGTGCATGTGTGTGTGTATATTTCAATGTGTATGTGTGCATGTGTTTAGGTGTTTGTATTTGTGTCTGTTGGTGTGTGAGTGTACACGAGCACACGTGTGCGTGCGTGCGTGCGTGCGTGCGTGCGTGCGTGCGTGCGTGCGTGCGTGCGTGCGTGTGTGTGTGTGTGCGTGTGTGTGTGTGAGTGTGTGTGAGAGAGAGAGAGCATGAGTGCATGTGCATGTGTGTGTGTGGATGTGACTGTCAGAGAGGAAAAAGGGGGTGGGCGTGTGAGACGTGCGTACAGTGCTCCAGAGTGACAGTAATGGAAAGTGTGCAAGAAAGGCCGAGATATGGAGAGAGAGAGAGAGAGAGCGACAGAGATAGTGTGAGAAAAATATAGAGGAAGAGAAGGGTGGGGTTGGGTTGGGCTGGGGCAGCGAGTGTGTCTGGGGAGGCTGATGGATAGTGTCCTGTGGAGAGAGCCAACCAAAGCGGGGAGCAAGGAGCAATCATTAGCTTCTGTCTGTACGGAGATTAACTTGTCACCTGGAAGCCAGCGGCAACGTGGAGAAGCTGCAGCAGAAGCAGTATCGCCGCGCTCATATCACGACACAGAGAGAGAGAGAGGGAGAAAAATAGGCAGAAAGAGCGAGAAAGACAGACAGGGGAGGACAGAGAAAAAAAGAGAGAAAGTTAGAGACACAGAGAGAGAGAGACAGACAGACAGAGAGAGGGGGCAAACAGAGAGAAAATTGTGTGAGAGACACACACACACACACACACACACACACACACACACAGGCAAAGAGACGGGAAAGAGAGGGAGAGCCAGGAGAAAGAAACAATGATTTTCTTTCTTTTTCCCCTCTATTCTGTATTTTTTTTTATATTTCAACAGGGCATTGAGAGGAGATGATAGATGTGCTTACTGAAAAGCTTGAAAGCAGTTCTTAAAGTTTATGGTTACTTTTTGGGCTTTGTACTGCCTGTTTGACAGAGGGCCATCTGGATGGATGCTTCTGTGTTACATACGCTTTATACACAGGATGTGTCAGACAGAGGTGGTAAACCCAGCAAAGATCTACAGAGTAACACATATTTATCTATTCACAAACCAACAGATTCTAATTAATGCAACTGTTTGGCAGGAAGCTAATTAGGTTGCAGGTGTAGAACCAATATATGTGTAGAACCAATATTTTTTACTCTTTGAAGCTGGAATTACTCACCCCTGGTGTTTGTATGTGTGTGTGTGTGTGTGTGTGTGTGTGTGTGTGTAGGATTACACAAAAATCCAGACACTGGCACAAAAAAGAAAGAAATAATTTCCTACAGTGCTAACACCCTGAGGTTCATGAGGTCACCGCTAACGAAGTCCACAAACCAGCTAAATGCGTACCCCACATGGCTGAGACCCTCCACTACACAACACGCTCGTGTTTACTGACTGAATGTGAATGTAAACTGTTCAAGGGCTGTCCTCGGTCTGACTCCGTCTGTTTCCAGAAGAGTAATAGTAGTCCAACACTCCTCAAATGAACCTAGCCTGATAAATGAACTGGAGTTTTTCTGCGCTGCCGAATTTCTCTGGTGAATCAATAGATTATTATTTTTTTTCCCTGGGTTGGAACTGCGGTGGAAAGACTCAGAGTGTAAATAATTCAGTTTTGAGAGACGTGGGTCTTTTTAGGACTCCTGCAGCACGTGAAATATTGTCTCATTACAGATCCCATCTCACGGCCCGGTATCTCCACGGGACAAAGCAGCGTTGTGTAAAAGTCATAAATAAGCAGCTTGCTGTGATCGTCACAGGACTGAGAAACTGCTTATCTAAACTCACTCCGGTTGTCAACAGCCAGCTGAGGCAACAGAGTCTGTGTCGAATGGGCTCTGTGCAGGTGCTGTGAATGACACACAGCTGATGTAATAGGATAGAAAGCATTTGAATCACAGCGCAATAAACACCTGAGCCTGTGTCTGGAAACATGTAGCATTTTGGCTGGTCTTCAGCAGGCTGGGTATTTGTCACACCCATAGATATAGAATACCTGGATGTGGAACTGTCTGTAAAGTTATGGGTGGATTACGTCAATGTGGTCGCCACATTAGAACTGTTGACTGGAGGTATTGTATAATACATTAATATTAATATATGGAGATACATATATTTATGATGACATCCACACCTCTTTAAAAGTAGACATTCAGAATAGTCTTAATTGACTGTATGCATAAGATTGATGGGAAAAATGCTATGTGGTAAGGTGCATGCTGCCATTACTGGGTGGAACATGTTGAGATGTAAGCAATTCTCATATTTTTCTCCGAAAAAAATTAAAAACAGTTTACATCACCAACATACTGTATGCTCCTTTTGAGTCGTATTGTGTCTTCTCACATCATTTGAATCATCTTTTACAGATCCTCACATGAGTGTCTTTCCTTTTCACAAATATAGATAATCCACATGGTTGCCTCATTTGCTGCTATATGTATAATAGTCTTTTTTTTCAGTTAGGCAATTGCTTATGCTTTATAGATAGGTCTACCCTACATGCTCTGCTGTTCAGTGCTGTATTAGGCTCATTCTCTCCTCCTCACTGTGTTTTATCTCCCCCACCAGCTCTGATTGTGCATGAAGGACCCTCTGTGTTCCGAATATTCCACCGCTGGCAGGCGGTCAATCAGCAGTGGAAGGTTCTGAACTATGACAAGTCCAAGGACAGTGAGATGGACAACAAGGCCAAAGAGAGGGAGTGGACTTTGTCGCTCCTGCACCAGCGGGTGGAGGCTGGACCGGATGCCTCGCCCTCCACTTCCTCACTCGTGGCCGCCGCCATCGACGCGGCGACCCCCACCGCGGAAACAGTCGCCATGGCACTGATGAGGCCTGATGATGGGACAGGGTCAGAAGGGACGGAAACGGAGTCGGACTTGCACAACTCTGTCTCCCAGGGCAACGGGATGCCTGGGCCCAACCAGCACTATGCGTACAACTTCCTCCAGCTGTTCACCCACCTGAGGCCCCAGGAGCCCCGCGGGCAGCCCACCACCAGCAGCCGAGAGCTGGTCATGAGGGTCACCACAGTCTGAGGATCAGCCAAGGCCTAACTGGAGGGCTGGACCCTGGGTTGAGGATGTGTATTGGCGTTCAGAACTCTGTCAAAAACAGCAATTTTCTAAAAAAACTCTGTGACTTCTTTTGTGTGTGTGAGTTGGTATGTTTGTGGGTGTATGTGCACTGTTGTGTGTTTCTGTGTGTATGTGTGTGTGTGTGTTTGTGTGTGTTTGTGTGTGTGTGTGTGTGTGTGTGTGTGTGTGTGTGTGTGTGTGTGTGTTACTGTGTCTGTCTACCTGTCTATAAAAGGCACTGTGCATCTATCTTTTCAGATTAAAAGCAACAATCAATGTATTTAATTGGTTTGAATAGCAAGGTGTTGCTATTGATTAGCTGACAAAAACGCAAGGTTCCTGGACAGCTTCTCAGGCCCATGAATTTATTCATCAGTGTTGAGCCACCTCCTAATGTGCATTCATCAGGGCTGTTGATCACTAGCAGGCCCTTCAGAGGTGCTCCTCACCTGCTCAAGCTAATGTCATTGAGAGGTTTCAACCCTGGCTTAAAAAAGTAAAAACCCTACAATGCATTCCTTCTACCTGATCACCTAACACAGGTGGTTTGACTAATTTGTCCACCTACCTGTCTGAGGACTTGTGTGCTCATCAGGGATCAGCTGGTTCAGGAAATAGTTGAATCAAATATGTGGCAGAGTTTTTACTTTCTGAAGCCGGAACCAACACACCCAATGGCATTGTCCGTATACTACAGTACATCTCCTCCTAAGCAGCAGACTCAATCACACTTTACTTGGATAGCCTAGACTAGACTGCAGCCACTTTTCAGATAGTCCTTTGAATTCAACCGCTGTCTTTGTAAATTGTTACATACAGTATTGTCTTTCTAATTGTTAATTAAACGTCACCTTCACCAAACCCAATTCTTAACCCTAACCTTAACCATACATTGTAGGTATTAGAGTTCCAAACTATAGTTTGATTGATAAACTGAGCATCTGTCAACAGTCTGTAGGGGACCATCCAAGTGAAGTGTGACTGCTAACTCCACATTAAATGTTAGTATGCCCTCTATGTCACATATTCAAAAAAGGTCTATTAGAAAGCTTATTTTTGTAAAGGGGGAGCTTTTAGGTAAAGGGAAAAGTTTTTTGTCATAATACTATTGATGTGGCATTTTAGAAAAAAAAGACTGGTGACGGTCTGCGTGTAGCCAGTGTAAGGTGTGGTGTGAGAGGGATCTGTTTATGCTGGGGCAGAGCGAGGGGATGGAGGGGGAGGTGATGGTGTTTATGCTGGGGCAAAGCGAGGGGATGGAGGGGGAGGTGATGATGTTTACGCCTGGCGGCCGAGGCAGATGCTGAGGGGTTCGGATGAAGCAGAATGACTCCTGCAGAACAACGGGCTGCCTGAGAGCTCCCTGGAAACAAATGATGACTCACATCCCTCTGTGTTCCTCCACTCACGCACACACACACACACACACACACACACACACACACACACACACACACACACACACACACACACAAGCACAGACACACACATAGAGAGAGAGATACATTTTCATATGCACAGATGCGCGTACACACACAAAACACACAAATTCACTTAAGCACAGATACACACAAAGACACACATACACACACAAACATATTCACACATGCACAGATACCAATACACACACACACACACACAAACACACACACACACGTGCACACTTAACACATACTCATAAGTGCAAACATGTACACACACTGCACACACACACAGCCATGAACAGCAGGCCCAGCAAATACACACAAGCACCATCAGAGCGTTAGCCCTTAATTTCAGTCCCGAGGCCGAGCTGGAGTTAACATCATGATTGTTATTCAGGATGGCGTCCATTACAAGGAGTCCACATCAAACAACAGCAAGCCATTCAGTTCCATTTATCTCAGTACTACATTTCCCACACCCACTCACCACTTGGGCCTCCAGAATGCGTGTCTTTTTGTGAATAAATTTGTCCCGAGATACAGACTGATGTAGATATATTTTTAATCTCTGACTTTATTATCTTTAAGCTTTTCTTACTGAGTCACAAGAGCTAACATCTTTAAACCTTCTCTGGTTTTTCTTGCAGATCTTTCAGAACAGGTGTTTGCTTGAGTGTTTCCCATTTGAGTTTCCCAACTCAGTGACAGGAATAGTCTCCAGTTATATTCAAACATAGTGTTCACACTTGCATAGCCAAGAGACAGACTATCCCCTTGACTATCACCCTTCAAAACACACTGTCTAATGGAACTGAATGAGCTATTGGATAGCCTACGTTATTCATTAATCCCTTTACTTAACAACAGCTCTGAAACTGTGACAGATAGTGTAGGTTAAAGCAGGCGCCCTTGTTCATATTCTATATGACTGTTCTCAAATGACTTAAATGGTTTGACTTGGGCCGGATCTGAATTGTTCACTATAGTGTACTGTATAGAGGGAAAAAAACATGTATCTCACACCCTATGTAGTAAACTATACAGTGAAAGAGTTAACATTTCTGACACGGCCTGAGATTGGATGGGCAGTTCATACCCAAGATTCTAGTGCTCCACTCTAGAATCTTTGGTTCATATATATTAATGAGTGTTCCATTGGTCCCAGTAACGGTTTCGTCTGTATTGGTTTGTTAAAAAAGTCCCACACTGCACATAGATGCCATTTTATCCAAGTTCATTCAAAAAGGCTGTTATGAGGTGGTTGTTTTAAAAAGTAACATTGATAACTGTGACAAATACAGCATTTATTTATTTAAAATAAATGTTTTTTTTTTATTTCAGTCTGAGATCCCAGTACATTTTCTGAACATTGTCTGATTTCTGAATGTATTCCTTATTTTAAGGTTGAAATGCATGACTTTCCCTTTCTATATGCAGAAGGCATGCAAGCACATACACACACAGACACACACACATACACACACAGACACACAGTCACAGTCACAGACACACAGTCACAGTCACAGACAAACATACACACACACACACACACACACACACACACAGACATACACACACACGCACACACACACACACACACACACACACACACACACACACACACACACACACGTATACACACACCACTGGCAACTCTGCCTGGCGTTTATGTGCACCTGTGCCTCCCTAATCAAGACAAATCGCCTCAAACTGCTTCAGACCCAAGCACCAGACACAGACATGCATTTAGCTGTGAGGGGTGTGTGTGTGTGTGTGTGTGTGTGTGTGTGTGTGTGTGTGTGTGTGTGTGTGTGTGTGTATGTGCATGTGTGTGTGTGCATGTGTGCATGTGTGTGTGCCGAACCAGAGGCCTGGCTGCAGGTATACCTGGTCGCTCGACCGCTAAATAATTCAAACCTTGAATTGTTGATATCCATGGGAAGCAGGAGCTGGCACAATAACAGCTTTCCCTAGGAGACAAGGTTGATGAGAGTTCACCACCACAAATTCATTTGCCTCAGTTCCTCCCTGTTACTTTTACCTTCTCATACAATTACTTTTCTCCATCCCTCTATCTCTTTCTCACTTTTCTTCTCTCTCTCTCTCTCTCTCTCTCTCTCTCCAATTTGCGCTCTGGGCACTTTTTCTTACACTTAGTTTCTTAGTTTTTGTCTCTACCTCGAGCAGTTTTTTTAGTTTTGCTTTCTGGATGGGGACTCCTCTCCCTCTGAGTCATTACTTCGTCTGTCTCTCTTCTGGGTCTTGTCAGTAGCAACATTTCAGGAAATAAGA
>CM050213.1:25530000-25550000 GCA_027475355.1 Coilia nasus | reverse complement strand
CATCAACTGGCAACATTTTAAGAACGTAGCCTGCGTATTTTGGGTAAGAACAACGTATTCCAAGTTCTGTCATTGCGGGAAAACTAACTGAAGTCCAGGGATTTAGGTAGCCTAAATTTAAAAAAGAAAGAAAAAGAAAACAGACATAGATTTCACAGACTTTAGAAGCTGTACTTTTAGTCTTGTTTTATTCTTCAGCTAAACTTTTTGGCATCAAGTGGTCAAAAAGTTAGTGAGAGAGAAAGACAGTGATTTGCTTGTTGGTTTGGGCTCATGACAAAATCTTCAGTTTAATTGTTGAGCAATATAGTGTGGCGTACAGAGCTTTATTTGTATGTGGTGAAAATATATTCTGAGCATACAAAACTATAACATTTTGCTCTCTTAGTTTTGAGGCTCGCATGTAGAATTGCACTCAGTTACTTGAATCGCTTCTTGAGATTCAAGGTTCTAGAAATCGTATAATGCGTTGTGTTTTCAGACTGAAAAGATGTGTTTTAAAAACAGATGTGTTATGAAGTGCTTCAACGTTACTTCTGTGTGGATATATTGGAAACAAGGGGATTGTAAAGCGATTAAATGTCTGTGAATGTAACAGAGAGAGGGCTGGCAAATGTAATGTGTTTGGAGTTCGACTGTGAACTGTATGCTGTACGTGTTCTCTATAGCCCATAAAAGTGTCAGTGATGTGTTTATGGCTAAGAAATTGCGTGTAAGCTGAGGGGGGCAGTAAGTGACTGTTTTAGGGTGAAAGGGCCAGTCATTGGAGACATGTCGTTATGACATAGCAGAAAGTGTTTGGTGGCAGCGGAGTGTGTGTGTATGTGTGTGTGTGAGCGCGCGCGCGCGCGCGAGCGTAAGGGGATGACTGCAAAACGTGCAAGCAGTTCTAGAGATGATAGCCTATGCAATAGATAAAGTGTTTTTTTTAGGTACTCATGGTTCCAATTTTTCTTCTAAGTGCTGAGTGCAATAAATCGCGTTGTGTCACGCAAGGTCTATGTGTATATGTCGTGGAGGATGTTAGCTCCGTCTGTCCTTCATCTATCCTCCCACTCGCCTCCGTCTGTTATTGTTTGAGCTCGGCCAGACATGAATACTATGCATTTCTGGAGTGCGCTCTACATCAGCTGCCCAGGAGTCCTCTTTGACATTTGGGATTTTTTTTAAGGTTACTCGGTCTTTCACAAGACCGGAGTAAATGTTGACAGGTGTGACAGTTTTGCTCTTTATCCTGGGGCACTGAATCTTATTTTTTTATGAATCTTATATTATTTTCTTGTTCTTGTGCCAAGTATTTCCACTTTCCAGGAAGTGCCTCCAGGCACATCAGTAATTGAAAAACAGAGTGTGTTTCTAGCATCATCTTGACAGGGGACAACCTTGAGGTCAAAGCAAGTTCAAGTTTAATCTTCTGGATAGCAGTATAAATATATGCGGTTAAATAATTATTTGTCATTGTATTGTCATTTGTCATTATCCATTATACTTGTCAAGTATTGTTCCATAAATTTTCATTCAGGCCTATTGCTTGAGATTTTCTTGGCTGTGTTTATGTAAAAATTATGGTTTTCCAAAACCAGCCTTACATTTTAGATTTAGATTTTAAATGTCAGCTTTACAACAAATATATTTGGTACTCCGTATTATTTTTATAATCCAAGATAAAAGCATTTAAAATGTGTCCCGTATTTTTGGTCCACTCTGTGGTCCTTTTCATTTCATTTTCATTCATCTTTTGTTTATATTTCCAGGTCAGCCAACAAATAAGAAAAAAAGCCTTAAACATATAAACCAAGCTAGTGTTGTTCAAAGAATATGCAAATAATAGTCAAACATTACCACTACAGGTCCTAAGGTATTGCTGTTGTAGATGACAGACATGACTGAATTCTTTACTAATGCCAGTCTCCATGGTCTCATTCAGTGCTGTAGAAGTCAAGATGATTGTGCGCCAGGTGGTCTTGGTGTCAGTGTTACTCTGGGTCAGTGCCAATGCGGACACTAAAGGATCATGGGACCCGGACCTGGATCTGGACCTGACCACAGGCCCATGTTGTCAGAGTGAGTATGAGGATGCCTGAGCCCCTTATAATAAGGTACGCTAAGATACACTGAATGACCAGTGCTCTTCTCCATCGTCCCCCATGACTGAGGTGCCCCGAGTATGATACCTTCCCCACACACTCTGCTTCCCGGGCACCACTGTCACCATTGTCATGGCTGCCCCCTGCTCACACGTGTGATGGGTTAAATTTAGAGGTTTCATTGTGTGCACTGTGTGTTGTGTGATCACAATGACAAATGGGATTCACTTACACTTATTAAGCATTAGTTAAGCATTAACACACACTTAGTTACTCATTATAAAGTACTGTTTCAACATTTAGTGGTTATTACAAAAGAAATTATACTTGGTGCTGCATAACATAAACCTACAGTGAGTGTTTGTAGTAAATATACTGCATCATGAGATTACCTGGTCACACTTTATTTTGCTGTCCCTATAACATCAATTAGGTACAGTGTAACCAGTGGTTAAATTGGCTTTTGTAATGAGGGGGAGCCTGTCTTTACTCACAGTGGCCAATATCTCCGTTTATTATACTACTATAAATACTGTAGCAGAGGGAGCTCAGCTCCAGCTGGCTGCATTACCGAGGTGAGGAGGCAGGGCTGAGCTCATGTACTGTAGATACACTACATGTAGATACACTAAAAAAAGTGTTACTAAGTGTTACCCATTAATTTATTGGGAAATTAATTAGTTCTCTAATAATTACTTCCTGTTGTACGGTAAGCAGTTTGGCTCTTGACTCATGGTGCGTGTGTGTGTGTGTGTGTGTGTGTGTGTGTGTGTGTGTGTGTGTGTGTGTGTGTGTGTGTGTGTGTGTGTGTGTGTGTGTGTGTGTGTGAAGGGGCAACACTGAAGTGTTCATTAAAGGATGATTAAACATGGGAGCAGTCAATAGGCATTAAGAAATTACAGACAGTCTCTGCAAATGAACAGTTTTTGGAGGAAGTAACAAATGGTAGGCTTGACTATGAGAATGCAGACATCAATTCTGACTAAAAACCACAGGTTTGGCATGATTTGACAAAGCTTCAGCATGAAAAGGTTCTTATTTCCCCCAATAATTTGACACAGTTGCAGAACAGCTGTCACAAATCCAACAATCCATTTTTGTCATTTTCAGCTGTAGATTCTTTTGTTTGTTTGAGGAAATATGAGAACCAGCAAACCCATCAAGAGAGATCCATTTCTGGGGGATGTCCATGGTGCCTTTTTTGTGATTACAAATCCCATAATAAGTGTGATTCAAAAGTGTAATTTTCCATATAAGTCTAGAAAAGCCATGAGTTAAATGGAAAAATCAAAGGAAGCCCATTGAAAGGGGTTCTGTGCAATGCAGAGGTTTCAATCACAGCTTCAGAAAATAAAACCCCTGCTGCTATGTATACCTTCTCCGTGTGCATTTAACGCAGGTCATGTCACTAATTAGCCAATCTACCTGTCTGATTATTTGTGTGCTCATTAGCAGCCCCACCCCCCTGATATTACATAATTTAAGGAGGGACCAGTTCTGCACACTCCTGGGCCTGGGACAGGAAAACCGTCTGTCCACCCCTATCGGCGGGCCTGCTCGTTAGGATCAGCTAGTTTTTTACTTTTATTGAAGCCAGTATTGACACCTGTAGTTCCAAAGGCTTTCTGATATTTTGCATGTCTGCTTTGGTTGTTCTTCTCTATTTGACAGAGAATGGAAGCTGTTTTATTGCAGTGCAATGCAGTGGTAGCCCTGCTCACAACTGTTTACATTCTTTAAGAGAACTCTCGGACATTTGTTTCGAATGTAGGACTGGATATTTGTTGTAGACTAACCTATAAAATGTTATCCTCAACAGGAGAGATCCTGTGTCCAATCAACGTGTACTTCGTTCTGGACACCTCTGAGTCTGTGGCCTTGCTGGAGAAGCCCCCCGGCAGTGTAGTGCAAAGCATCAAGGAGTTTACCAAGTACTTCGCCGTGCGACTAAAGGACGAGACCTTCACCAATGGTGTGAAGCTCAGCTGGACCATGGGCGGCCTCCACTTCTCCCAGAAAAACAAAGTCTTCAGCATGATCACCAACCGCGAGGACTTCCTGCGGAGCATCAACTCCATCACCTACTTCGGCAAGGGCTCGTATATCGACTGCGCCCTCAGCAACATGACGGAGGAGATCGCACGGCACTCATTCCCAATGAAGACCATCAACTTCGGCGTGGTCGTGACGGACGGCTATGAGACTGGCAAGCCCTGCGGCGGGATCAAGGTGGCAGCCGAGCGGGCGAAGGACCAGGGCAATCAGCTCTTCTCAGTCGCTGTGTCAGGGGGGTCAAAGATGGAGGCTGGATTGCGAGAAATCGCCAGCTCGCCCGTGGAGCTGTTCCGCGATGACTACGTGGCTGTTGATGCACCACGGAGCACGAACATTAACATGCCAACAATTGAACGGATTATCAAGGCCATGGTAAGCCCGTGTGGCCACTGGCAAGCAGAAATGCCAGTGAATGGCTGCATTGTGTCAGTGTGACAATTAATCATGCAATGCTGAGCTTTGTCACGTATGAGTCCGGATGCAATATGCTGTTTCTTGACCTTAACACTAAACCCCAGTTGTCTCTGCAAGTGTGCCAATGCTGTATGGCATATTGTACATCATCTGACATATTCACTGGAAATGCCATGAGTGTTTAGGTGTAATATGTTATAGTGACTCTGCTCTCTATGTCTTCCCACAGAAATATCGTGCCTACCAGGAGGTGAGTGATGGTTGGGGGCAGTGTATAGGGTGTGTGTGGGTTGGGAGGAGGGCAGTTATGATGACAGTTATGGCCCTGTACTGACAGGGGCATCTTACACAATGACCAAATGACCAACATTATTGCTTTATAAGGGCTTAATAATAACAATAACAACAACAACAATAATAATAATAGTCATGACCATCATCATCATGAGAATAATAGTTAGACATAAAGATACATACAGACACATACAGTATGTATTGTAAAGTGTACTGCAGTCTTACCAACAGACATTCAGGAAGAGGAACATAAGTCAGTAGTGTTCTTTCATGATATCCGTGTTTGGTTTGCCGTTGATGGATAATGGGGACATTAGATTCTAAACAGACCATGTTTGTCTTTGCTTGGTTTAACTTTTTTCTTAATGAGGACATTACTGAGTAATCAGTCTGTGTTTATGTTTGCTTGGTTTAAGTTTGTGCTTAATTGGGGACATTACTGAGTAATCAGCCTGTGTTTATGTGTGGTAGGTTTAACTTGATGACTGATAGGCCACATTACTGACTAGTCACACCTTGTGTATCTCCACAGTGTTTCAAACCCCAGTGTGTGGAACACGATGGCCCCCAAGGTCCAAAAGGATACAGAGGACCAAAAGTGAGTTGAAGCGCATTAGCAACCAAACATATTATCAACGACTCTATTTTATACTCTACTCCACACCTCAAAGGAGACGGATCTCAATGACTTGTGTTTTCATGAAAATTGTCCTGATATTTCCAATGTTTGCTTCTCATGATTCAGGGACAAAAGGGAGGCATTGGAGTACCTGGATCAAAAGGTCTTAAGGGTCTGGCGGTAAGATAAAATCTTTAGTTATGAACAAAGAACAATTAGTAATTACACTGTGTGTATATAATTAATTATTTCTAATTTGAATTCAACTACTAATGCTAATGCTAATGCTAATAATAATAATAATAATAATAATAATAATAATAATAATGACAGCATGGTAAATGGTTGTCTGTGATGTACATGACTGACATCATGATCATGTGTTGTTTGTTGCAGGGTGATCCAGGGCTTGAGGGGCCCATTGGGCCACCTGGTCCAAAGGTAGATCTGATCTCTTACACAAAAAATGTTTTCGCTATAAACATATAGTTGTGTGCTGTCATGAATTACTTATACTTCTTTCCTTTAGGGGGAAACAGGATTGAAAGGAGAGAAGGTGAGTAAATTCAACCCAAACAGCTCTTGATCTAAACTATAGCAATATTCACTACAATTTCATGGGGTGTGCACATACTAAAGATGTTCATATTTAAACATGATTAATTGTACATATAGCAAGTTAGTATAGTTTGCACAATTGTTTAAGGTCAGAAAATATCTATTTATAAACCATGTTCTGTTCTTTCTTATAAATAGGGTGACATTGGAGACCAAGGTCCAACGGTACGACACAAAACTGTAGATTTTCTACAAAAGTCACACATGGTTGCTTAGGATGCTTCAGTGAGTTCTGACTTAAGTATTTTTCCACAAAATGACTAGGGCACAGCTGGGCTTCATGGGCGGAATGGAACAGATGGTCAGAAGGTAAGTCGGACATGTTTCTGCTCCTGAAGGAGTCAGTGGTAAATTAAGTGTTTTTTAACCTCGACTGTAAGAAGAGTTATAAATAGCCCGTTCATCCCCAACGTGATGATTCATAACATAAGTATTCTATAAAGCTATGTTACATACCATAAAAGTGTATTTTACTCTGTGTGAAAAGAGAACTCAATACTGATGCAATTACATGGCATTGCAGGGCAAGATTGGTCGAATTGGCGCCCCAGGTTGCAAAGGGGACCCAGGAGACAAGGTTGGTCAATGAAGCCATGGATGGAAATATCATGAATATCAGTGCCCCAGAAACACTTCACAGGATGACTAAATTAACACATCATACATTTGTTACCATCTGGTAGGACCACTGACATTTAACATCACGTTTATGTTTTCCATCTGACAGCATTACTGCTGTTACACTAAACATGTTTTGTGTTTAACATATAAGGGTTACACATTCATGTTTACTATTTGACAGAATTACTTACCCATCACCTATTGGTGTTTAATATTAATTAGTAACTAAAATTACTTACATCACAGTTTGCACACCATCTGACAGAATTTGTAATGTTACACATCACTTGTTTGTGTTTCTTATCTGACAGGGATCAGATGGGTTTCCTGGAGACGCAGGTGATCCTGGACCAAGAGGACCTGTGGGAACCAAGGTGAAGTCCTTTAAAATAATAATAATAAAAAAAAAAACGGTTGTCCATAGTAACATTTTCTTTTTTCAAATTTGTTTTTGCCAAAATTATATGACCAATTTGTAATATATTGGTAAAGAATTTCTGTAATGTCATGTAAAAGTAATGTTGTCATGTAGTAGTAAACAAATTTGTACTGTAAGCGGAACAGCAAATCATTCTTCTAGCGGAAAAGTACACACTAAGCTGCTACTAGAAGTGGAATGACGATCTCTCGTGTTTTTGTAGGGGGATCCTGGACGTACAGGCAAACCAGGCCCACCAGGGCCACCGGGAGAAGTTGGACCTAAAGTACATCAGATGCCCTCACATCACTACTTAACACTATTCTGCTTTACAGAAGCCTATTACCCTGCAGTCACATCAGCAACAAATGAGAGCGACAAGTAGCTGGCGAAATTCACTTGAATTGGCTGTTGCCTCACGTCTTCATTCACCATTTTGTGTATTCTGGGCATGCCTGCCTGGCTATAAATCACTTGCTGCTCTGAAAAGCCTACTGTTGTTGAAAATGAATGGCAAGCGGTTGATAGTCGCTAATGTGATCGCATGGTTATGTTAACTATATATTAACAGCTAACTAGATACTATTTGTACTTGACTATCAGGCAGTTAAATGATGTCTTGTTTATGACACCAGGGAGAACGAGGGTTGCCAGGTAAAGAAGGGCTTCCAGGAGCAAAAGGGCCACAGGTGGGTGGCTATCTTGCTGAGTTTGTGTTTTCCTCTTGCAAAGTTTGTTGGAGACACTGTGTGACTGAACACACTTTGTTTTTAGGGAGGACCGGGAGGAAATGGACCTAAAGGAGAAATGGTAAACACAATGTTTGCATGTTACTGCAAAACACCAGAACATCACCTAAGACAGACCTTGATGTTTTGCCTAGTTCTTATAGATACCTTATTACATTCAGCATACGGTATTGCTAATGCTGAAAAGTCAGTGTTGTGAATAATCTGATTACAGTACATTAGGTGAAAGTTTAGTTGGGATAGATACCACCTCTGACCTGATCTGCAGGGGGTTATTGGAAATGTAGTTCTATAGAGATGTGAATGTATGTACCCACAATATGTGCTTTCATTTCTAGGGGAGACATGGCCATACTGGGCCCAAAGGCAAACAAGGGGTGGTCGGACCCAAAGGCGACAAGGTTTGATTCCAGACACTGTGCTCTTACACTGTTAAACAGTCCCCTCTCTACATCCCAGGAACTTCTGGCACAGTTTGCAAATCCAGAGAGACTGATATGGTGTAGAATGAATAGAATGGTCAAATTAGTTAACTTAACAGAGCAAGTCCCAGCAACCATAAGCTCTCTGTCCCTGTTTCCAGGGGGATCCAGGGCCGGAGGGCGTAAGGGGAACTAATGGAGCGGCTGGAGGTAAAGGAGCCAAGGTAAGAACATATGTTAGCCTCACATCAGCATATGGACGGAAGCCTGCACAATTAGAGACAAAGGCCACCAACCAATTTTTTTAAAAAGTCAGTTCTGAGCATCAACAATCACATTCTCTCAAAACAGACATTACATGCTAATTTGTACATCTGTTCATAATTGTAACCTTTAAGGTCTACTTTAAATAGCAGCTCACTTATACCAAACAGATAATGTTTCTCACATTGGCATTACTCATTTCTACTCAGCCTGTCCCAAACACCCACAGATTATACTGGGCATTGCCTACTGTAGGTGAAACATTTCTTTGCTGTTTCTTTCATGGCAAAAAATCCCATACTTTATATGTGGGATTAAAGAAACACATTTTAAAATTCATTTTCAGGAAGAGGTTTTATATTACAGAATTTATTTACATATATAAAACCTATTTTACACACTAAAGCAAAAGGGAAAAGCAGAAAAAAAGTTACTGGAAGTTTTGAATCCTTTGGTCTTTATCTAGACTTTCTGTTTTATCAGCAAGCTCCAAGTAATGTGGGCAAATCTGCAAGTACAATCTGCAATTTAATCTGCAAGTCCAAGTCATCTTGCATCCCCCACCCTAGTGACCAGAGCCAATGAGGTCACTGTTAGTTTAGCATAGCTTTGCACTGATGTGTCTCCTACTCTCTCCAGTATGACTGTTACTCAACGCTTCCTAGGAAGTTCTGCAATAAATAAAATTGCTGTGGTTAACTTAAAATGTCTGAAAACTGTCCACTACTTGCAGAAACCAAAACATTACTAAGTGGACATTTCCTGATGGTCAATGGTAAATCCTTGTTTTGTAAAATTAATATGTTGCATAGTTGCAGATAATTTGAGTCCTTTGTCTGGTTCTTTTACAGTTTCTGTGTCCATTATCACTGACAGTGTCTTACACGGTTGATCTTACCCAATCTCCTAACAGGGACATCCTGGTTTGCCAGGCCCCAGAGGACCCCCAGGGTCAACAGGAACTCCTGGCATTCAGGTGGGCCTCGTCCTAATGCATGATGGGAGGTCATCCTGCAGCAAAGAGTTTTTATCACTTCACAGTATTCATGTGACTGGGATGTGGATTGGCTAGGGGTAGTCCACACAGAAGTGCACAGATGTGGTTAAACGGCCCTATGAGTAGATTTCCCTAAAGATACAGTCCACATGGGGTTCTGTGACTTGGCTGGTCTGTGTGCCCATAGGAATCCCAGATGTGAGTCCAACCTGATCCCACCCCATCTCCCTCTCCCTCTGGCCTCATGTCGATTCTCATTGTCATAGCCACACAAAGGCAAAAATACTTAAAAGTACAGTAAAAATAAATTACATTAACATAAAAGCACAACAGTCACACCCCCCTCTTCCCCCTTTAAAAACATCTTTCTGCGCAATTATGTTTGTTTACCCACTTATACAGCCAGGGCTGTGTCTGAACACTAGAATGTTCTGAGTTCCAACAAAGAACACTGGGACAGCAGAGTAGGAGGGGTATTCTTGGTCATAATTACAGGCTTCGCCTTAAATTGATCCAGAAGGATATTTAGACCAGTCTGAGCCTACCATCCTATGGGAACCGTCACAGAGATCCCACACTGTAAGGAGAGCCAAGGAAACTAGGTACATCTTGGTCATAACCAGCTGTTTTTTCTCAGGTAATGTGACTGCAAGGGTCTCTAGTCTGCTGATGTAGGCACTTATGACTAGTTCTTGTGCAGAGGAAGCTCAGTATTTCTGAGGAAAAGGAGATGAATATTTTCTAAATGACCAGAAGGGGAAACTCTGCCAACTCCTGCGCTTTCTCAGCCTTGACTCATTGTTTTTACAAGGAATGTGTAAAAAAGCTTTTCCCTATCTGACTTTGATTTTTGTGATTAATGTGTTCCTCCAAAGTCTTTATTGAACCTATCTGAGAAATGTTTGAAGTCATAAGTTTCCATATCAATCTGTATACAAATATTATTAATCAAGTGATTATTATTATATATAATATATATAATTGTTATTATTATTATGAAGATATATTTCAATTTCTAAATGCTTTAGGTGACACTGTCAAAAATGACTTTGATTTTATGGCAGTTTACTTACCACCTCTCTCTGTCTGTCTGTCTGTCTGTCTGTCTGTCTGTCTGCCTGCCTGCCTGTTTGTCTGTCTGTCTGTCTGCCTGCCTGTCTATCTCTCTTATATGTGTCCTAGGGGCCTCCTGGGGACCCTGGAGATGAAGGCCCCAGAGGAAGTGTTGGCCCACCAGGAGCACGGGTACATCAACACACACACACACTCGCACACTAAGAGAGAGAGAGAGAGAGAGAGAGAGAGAATAGTACTATACCACATTCTCGATGTCTAGAACAGGTTCCTTTAGAACAGCAAACCTTTCTAAGAACTACGCCATTCTAGGAGTGTTTTGCAGCTGTGTAGAACCAACTCTTGCTTTTCACGCGTGTTGCCTATATATAGCTCATTAATTCTGCCTCATCTATCTATTTTCTCCAAACTGGTTATAGTCAGTGCTTACAGGACAAAATGGGTGGTAACCTTTACCCTCCACGATTTTAACAGCAAGAGGTTGTCTCAGCAACAAAGAGCTCACTGTCTGACAACTGAAAAACGCAGCCTACTTAAGTAGCAGAAATGCATTAAACTCCACTCTGTCTCCATTTAAATGGCAATTTCTGTAACAGAGCTTAGTATGTCTGACAGTTCCTTGTTTACTTCAGAGTGCACCAAAGACAGAGGAAACAAAAGTAAATTGGGGGAAAATAAGACTACAGTACATCTGAGCACATTTGAACAAAACACAACCATGTTTTTTCCCTTTCCACAATGCCTTAAAAGATAATGTCTCTGCTCTGTCTAGAAAGTATGCATATCATTTTAGCTTCCACTGCTAAAGGGCTGTGCTTTATGCATCTCAGCAGACAGAGCCACCACAGAGGAACGGGACTGGAAACAGGATATTTCTATTTCCTGTCATCAGGTTTATTGTAGTCTAACAGCTTTCTTTGAAATAAATATGTAGCTTGTGTCAAGTCAAATCGCTGTAGGAACTAAAAGCCCCAAGACTTATGATTCACCATCTATTTGCTCACATATTTTTGATAGTTTGTTATGACTGGAGGTGCTATTACTCATGGTGTTTACATCATAACATTTAGAAATCCATCAGTAAAATGTTTTCTTAGTAGCTGTGTATCTGTATCATTTAATGCCAACAAACATTTTAAGGCTTAGTATTTGCTAAGCCATTCATTAGATTACATTACAGTACATTGAGCTGACGCTCTTATCCAGAGTGACTTACAGTGAATTATGTACAGTGACAGGCCCCCTGGAGCAAAGTGGCGTTAGATGCCTTGCTCAAAAGCAGTTTAGCCATGGATAAAGGTGCAGGAGAGCACTAGATATTCACTCCTTTTCTCCCTACTGGTGCGGGAATCGAATCTGCAACCCTCCAATCCCAACACCAACTCCCTACCCATTAGGCCACAGCTGCCACAACAGAAGCTACCATTTGTATTAGAATATGTAATAAGGTTATTCTTACGCATTATGTCCACCAGTGGTCCATTATACATATCATTATTACATTGTGTCTTAATTTAGTTTCATCATCATTGGTCATGTAAAACTCTTTAGCCTGTCTGTCTCCTTCATAGGGTGACCGTGGAAGAAATGGGTTCAGCTACCCCGGTCCCAGAGGACCAACGGTGAGAACATTTTTTACTTTTTAATGGCAGCCAATGCTGTGATGACTTTATCAGCCCATAGAACAAAATTGTATCCATAGTCCCCTTTCCTAATCTTCACACAGTCTTTTCACTTTGTCTTTCCTACTCTGTGCATCTGTTGGCTTGCTCCAAACAACATCTCTCTGTACTCGTATGGTGACAATAAAGACTTCTACTCTACTCTGCACTCTACTCTGTCAGTCATAGGGATCGCTGGTTCACAAAAAGGCTATGTTTTGCATGCCAAAATGAGTATTGCTGTCAGATTCCTTCAATACCCAAATCCACAGATAAGGACGTTTTTGTGTTGTGGTTGTTGTTACCAGGGTGACGTGGGGGAGAAAGGGAGGCAGGGCCCTCGCGGGAGCAGAGGAGACTGTGGGGCCAAGGGAGACCCCGGCACCAAAGGAGTGATGGGAGTTAAGGTGGGACACCTGCACCATACAGCACATTCCACTTCCTGTTATGATGTAATGAAGTACTGTAAATATGGAGTTGTCAATTTGATTCAGGTCTTGCAATTTACCAAACAGCTAAAATCTGTCTATGTATGACTGTGTATTGATATAGTATGTATTTGAGTTTTTTTTTTATCAATCTCTTCATTTGTCATCAAATCCTCAGAGTAGTTATTGATGAAATAAACAGGAATGATTTGTGTGGGGTGCTATAAAGCAGTGCTGGCTGCCATATTGGACTGTATGCCTGCAGCTGACATGGTAATCATGGAACATCTTAAAATGAAGAAGTCCCGTATTTTCTTTAAAATCCACTGATGTCGACTGAAGGATATCTTGTAGAAACTGTACCTGCACCTGGTTTTTAAGGGCTCTGCTCTTCTCCATGCCAGGGTGATGTGGGTCCTGAGGGGCAGCCTGGACACAGAGGACCTCCAGGAGAAGCCGGACCACCTGTAAGTGCTGAGATCTGGGCTACATGGCAACCACAAAGACACACAGCATGCTTTAGGAAGTTAGGGAATATGATCCAAATCTCAGTAAACATAGATAGATGGATGGGTGCATTACTAGAGTAACCAGTTGCATGTCTAACAGTCAGGTGTACACTCAGCTGTAACTGGCTTGACATGGATTTCAAGTCAAGTGAAGTCACATTTCTGCATGGATGTGAATTTACCAGTTGCTTGTTTCACAGTCAGGTGTATTACCAGCCAGAGGTAACTGCTTTGACATGGATGGATGCAAGTACCATTTCTAGAGTTTGTGTAGGTCAGTCAGGTGTATTACCAGTCAGCTGGAACTTGTCTGTCACATGGCCACCAGGTCAACAAGTTTGTGTAGTCTGCCACTGCCTACATTACTGCAATCTCAGCCTTGTGACGACCCAGAACTCAAGATGTGTCCTTGCATTTGCAAAATAACAGTTGCAACATTGTTCATGCTGAATTATTCCCAGACACATCTGATCATGATATACTTCTCTTCTTTCTAAACCTTCCCTTAAGGAATGCAATTCTAAGAATCAGTCATGTAAATGAATAATAGAATAGAACTTATTGTCAGTTCCCCAATTCAGGAACTGTTTTGCAATTCACAGTTGAACCCTTTACTCTTTTGACTTTTTTCTAGGGGGATTCAGGACCCGAAGGAGACCCTGGATTGAATGTGAGCTTTCTCTCTCTGTCTGTTTTCATCATGTTCTGCTGACCTACGCTGAAATACCTAACAACTTTTTGGTGTACGCTTTCCCAGGAATGTGACGTCATGAGCTATATTAGAGAGACATGTGGTTGCTGTGGTAAGTGTCAAAATCGATAGCGGAAAACTGTCAAAGTTAGCAGATGTTTTTTGTCATGTTCCAAAATTTTTTGAGATAATTACAAATTAAACACCAAGTGGTTTTCCCCTCCCCTACAGACTGCGAGAAGCAGTGCGGCGCTCTCGACATTGTTTTTGTGATTGACAGCTCGGAGAGTGTCGGCCTCACAAACTTCACCCTGGAGAAACACTTTGTCATCAACACCATGAACAAGCTGGGCTCCATGGCAACAGACCCCCAATCACCTACAGGTAAAGCTGCTCTGTGAATCACTGAAATGGAATCTGGAATTATAGGCTGTTCTGGAATTATAGGTTGTTCTATTCCCTATTTAACACATAAATGGATGCGTATTAAAAAAGGTAATGAGTATGGCAGGTTTTTATTCTTGAAACCAGCTGTCACTACAGGTAGGTCAGACTTGTTCATCCTTTCGGTCTAGATGAGTCCTCCACACTTGCTGAATTATCTTTTTTTTCTTTTTGCAGGAACTCGAGTCGGAGTTGTGCAGTACAGCCACAACGGAACCTTCGAGGCGATCCGTCTCAACGACCCAAACATCAACTCGCTGTCCGCCCTTAAGAAGGCCATCAAGGACCTGAAGTGGATCGCTGGTGGGACCTGGACTCCGTCCGCCCTGAAATTTGCCTACGACAACATCATCCGTGACGGGAGACGTGCGGGGGCCAAGGTGTCGGCCGTGGTTCTCACCGACGGCCGCTACGACCCCAAGGACACACCAGATCTGCTCCGCTCCCTTTGTCAGGACGCAAGTGTCGATGTCATGGCCGTGGGAATTGGGGACATGTTCAACGTGCCGCAGCAGGACGAAACGCTGGTCAGCATCACCTGCAACAAGCCCCAGCGCGTGAGGAACATGACCAAGTACACAGACCTGGTGGCAGAGACCTTCATCAAGGACGTGGAGATGGTGCTTTGTCCAGGTAATCTACCATTCCTGCCATGTTGCACTGAAGGCTGAACAACAGCTAATACTTAATTTAATTCAATTCAATTTAATTCAGTTTGTTTGTCCCAGAAAGGGCAATCTCTGTGCAGAAAGAATACATCACATGGAAAACATACAACACAGACCACACAACTACTGACATAAGCAAAACAGCAGATTCTGTCAGGGTTAAAAGAAATAAAAAACAATAATAATGTGCATGTTTTTATCCTACATTTTTATACTATTCCTGCTACTATAACAAATATTACTACTCAGTATTTAGTAACTAGTATAAACTACTCCTTCAATCTATGAGCATTCGCAGTATATTTGATTTACTGAACTGCTTCTTTTGTTATCCAGACCCAGTAATTGTTTGCCCGGATCTGCCATGCCACACAGGTAACGCTTGTTTCCGTATTTGCTGCGTTATTGTCAGGCATTATGTGTTCTCCGGGACTCTCTAAGGGGGTCAAAACAAAGGTGAAACAAGACACCTCCTCTTCATCATCATATCAAGGCAAATCAGCAACACAAACCAACAACTAGCAATGGGTGTACTTTGTCCATGTAAAATGTCCAGAAGTTGTGAACAGTTAAACAGTACAGCCTACACTTAGTTGACAACACATGAATATTTATCTACCAGGAATTCAGCTTTACATTAAGAACTCATACAGAGCTACTCTAAAAAGTAGGTCGAGTTCTGCCTGAGACAGTACAGTGTACATGGACATTTATCTACCAGAAATTCAGCTATACATTCATAAGTAATAAAGGGCTACTCTAAAAAGTAGGTTACCAGGTTCTCCCTGGTAACATTCATTTATTTTACTGTGCAACTATGCAAATTTGTGTAACACTTTCTTTACAGCCCCTTCATTTCCATATCTTTATCTATTAAATACATAATTAATTATAGGATAAGTTAATAATGACTTTGTAGGAAAGTCTAATTCTGAGAAAGCTATTACTAACAACTTGACTAAATACCATGTTACTGTGAATACCACAAAGCACATTTCGAAGGGTGCTTTGTTTATTTGAAGTCTATCTCCAAGTTCTTTGTAGTACCACAGTACTACAAACTCCCCTTGCAACCTGTAGTGTAATTAGTACTTGTAACTGGTGAATACGTGGTAACAAGGGTGACTGTAAAAGAAAACATTACCCAAATTTGTCTTCTCTCTCCCACAGAAGTTGCTGTGGCTTCGTGTGCGGACCGGCCCGCAGATCTAGTCTTCCTGGTGGACGGCTCGGAACGACTGGGCCAGGAGAACTTCGACCGGGTGCGGCGCTTCATCGAGAAGGTGGCACGTCGTCTCACTCTGGCGCAGGACGCCCGTGACCCCATGCGAGCCCGTGTGGCCGTTGTGCAGTACGGCCGAGCCAATCAGCATGAGGTGACCGCCAGCCTCACGCACGACCTCTCCGACCTCGCCAAGCGCCTGGAGGGCATGCGCTACCTGGACGCCTCGTCCGACGTCACCTCGGCCATCACCCACGCCGTCAGCAACGTGCTCTACTCCCAACGCCTGCGCCAGACCCGGCGCGAGGCTGAGGTCAACTTCGTCTTCGTGACGGACGGCGTGACCACATCGGAAGGGCTGCGGGAGGTGCTCGGGGTCATGCGGAAGGAGCAGGTGGTACCCACCGTGGTTGCCATGGGCAACGAGGTGGACAAGGAGGTCGTCATGGAGTTGGCGTTCAGGGATCACAACGCCGTGTTCCAAGGGCCAGACTACATGCACCTGTCCGAACAGAACTTCTTTGACCGGTTCATCCGGTGGGTGTGTTAATGTGAGGGGAGGGGGTTAGGGGAGGAGTAAAGGCTGCTTTATAGTCCAGGGGACAAGTGTCGCTTGAAAGAATATGACGTAAAAAAAAAAATCTGTCTGCTAGGGTGTTGCAGAACTTTTCGCGTACATAAAATAAATTGAAATAGCGCAGAGTACTGCAGTGTTGCTTTGATCATGCACAATATGCATCTTTGTTCAGATGGGTTTAGGGAAGTGTTTGATTTTATAGAGAACTTTTGTTGAAAACGCAGAACAATGGAACCTTCTAGTATTGCAACTTTAATTTTTTGTGGAGTGACATTTGTCGCCTGGACTATACATTGGCCTTAAGAGGTATAGTTTCCACTACCACTGGTGCTTTATATTTTTTAACAAAGAAAAATATCTTGTTTTTTATCATGTGACTGCTTACTCGTATTCATTTTCATAGTATGGTAATACTGAGATTAACACATTGTTAGTTGATTGTTGTTTAACACGTTATCATGTACAAGGCTACTTTGAGAAAATACTTACATGCATTGATGGACACACTTAAAGCCACTTTGTCAAGATGTTCATTCAATAACAAATTCATAATTCTGCTTTTCCATGCATTATTCAAGTTAATAGATGGAAGCAGACATTTTTCCCTCACAGTGGAAGACTTTTAATCCAGTGCTTCTCATTCCCGGCATGCCATCAGTGATGTTAACCTTAGAGAAATGCATTGGCCAAGGTGAAGTGGCTACCATCGTCAGATAGACAGTGCCGACACGGAGGTCATGACTTGAAAGCACATTGCAAAGGTTTTCATCACCAGGTAGTGCAGCTTCAGCTATGCGTTGCTTAGTTGTCCTCTCTGACTCCGAGTACGCATACGCGTAAACTGAAGACTTAAGAATTTTCTGAAGACTTTAGCCTTGAAGTCCCACACATAGGCACATAGAGAAAAGTCCCTGTCTCTTTTCTCCCCCCCTGAGCAATTTCATTGGAGCCTTGACAGCAGAAAATAAAATAGTTTCACTGCTCGGCAACAAGTTGTGTTCAATAATAATCATATTAGTGTCGCCACCATCTCTGCGCAGTATGAGGAGAAAGTCTTTGTGTCTCCCAATATCAAAGCGCTAATATTTGGTCTGGTTACCAATGTGACATGTTGTAAGATCTCTGCTGGGTGCCTTTGTGTTCAATAAACAATGTTGTATTAAATGAATGTCAGTTAAATGAAAATCAAAAATTCTCCCATTTCTGCAGAGAACATCAGCGGGCACTTGAATGAATCACATACACTTGAATGAATCTTTACTCCCATATTGGTGTCATCAGTCCGTTTTATTAACAGCCAGCAGTCTACACATACTTATAAGCTGACAAACCCACATAAAAAATACAACAAACTTGACAGTTTTACAGTTGATGAAAAAATTCAGGGGTAAATCAAAAGTAACTGTGCACGTTTGGCCCTTGTCCTGTAAACCAGCAGTTCGAACTTTGCTTCAAAAAGTACAGTACTGAATGTGCAACAGTCTTCTTTCTTCATAAAGGCACTGCTGATTTAGAATTCACTGCTTTTGTGTAGACTTGTCTCTGGTCTTCCCATCTGTCCTCACATCATGTCCAGCTGTTAAGGACACAAAAGCAATGTTAGAAGGAGCGGTCAGGTAATTCGTTTTAATTCGGCGTCTGGCTGGGCTCCCAGACCGCAAGCGGCTTCCATCTTCCACTGAAACTTAACTGAAGAGGTATGAGTATCCTTCTCAGAGCATCTGACCAAAGACAAGCTGTGCTCTGCCCACTTACGCCTTCACTGGGGGTGGGGTTGGTCTACAGTTAGGACCCTGAACTTGGAATATGGATGGAGACTTTCAGCATTAATCAGAGGCAGGGTCAGAACCTCCTGGAGGGCCAGGACTGGGGGTGGGTGGGGGAAGCTGCAGAAATGCAGCATTTCGCTGCCTTTCACAAATCAAGCAGCACTTGGTGTGGTAAGGAGAATAACCCCCACTGTGTTTTCTTTGGGTTAGTGTAATGAATGAATAGCACAGTAAAGACAAATGAATATCCACACACCAGGGAAGCTCCCATTAAAGTTCTTTTTTTATTTTTGTTTTCAGTAGTGTCGTTTCGAGCCCTCATGGCCTCGTGGCTCATTGAATGAAGAGCGCAGCCCACAATTACAAGCAACAGTGACTGTTTAAAGGTGGGACCCCACTGATCAGTGCATGCATCGGCAGAAGTAGCAGATTTTCTATAGTTTTTTATGGTTCGGTAGCGTGACGGTTGCTACTGGTAACATTACACGAGTGACACAGGAGCCGATAAGCAGATAACAACTTCCTAAGCTCAAACATGTCAACTGAATGTGTCCTTGGAAGACTTCTGGCACTTTGACCAATCAAAACATTAGAGAGGTGGAACATCTGCAATGTCAACAACTGGCATATTTATTTGTGCTTGTTAGGAACAAGGGAACATTGAACTCAAAACTTTGTTTAAATCTGGGAATTATTATGGTCTGAGAATTGTGGTACAGTCTGCCAGTGCTACTTTGTTTTTCCAACTGTCACTGCCCCCTTAAGCCTTCAGTCAATCAACTTCAGACAATACACTTCTACTGGTACGTAGGTGAAACAAGGGGATGGGAAGAGGTGCAGGACTAAGGTTCAACAAAGGTGGCCACCCTGACTTCAGAGTGTATTTTTATTGTATTAGTATAATTATTATATTATTAGTATAAATTTGACCTGTGTACTTACAACAGGCAATTTCACAAATTAGCCCATATACCTGGCTTGAGAGTTAATACTCATTAGAATCTGTTTCTTTTGTAAATGAACAGAACTAAATGTACGGTAGGCGTTTTACTTTCTGACAACCTTCCAAATCATTTTTCAACGCTAAATGAACACAAGCCCTCTCCCACAAGTTTCTACTGAAGCCTCTCAACCCGCTGACTGGCAGGCCAGGAGACCGCCAGGCATTTCCTCAGTTAAGGAGTTCCAGGAGCAAGGAGCTCTCAGAAATGATCCAGTGTATTATGACGCGGTTCCTTGGAATGACGAGGCCAAATGTGTCCAACATAAGATTATGTTTCACAGATTTCATATTTTCTTTCTGATATATTAGGATGGTGTGGAAAGATTTAGGCACTGACTGTTTAAAAGTTTATTAAAAAACTGAGTGCAATGCAGATGTGTAAAAGGCAGTGCGTGG
>CM050213.1:25427500-25527500 GCA_027475355.1 Coilia nasus | reverse complement strand
AAGGAAATTGAGCTCCTGTATGTCTTCAGGGGAGCCAGGTTTATTAACACTTCAAGAAGTGCAGGCAGACATGAGTATGGAACACAGGCCGAAGTCTGAAATCAGTCTGGTGGATCTGTTCCACACTGGGAGATTGCAGAGGAACACACTTATTCACTGTCCACTTGGCAAGACTGTGGTTAAATACAATATTTCTGTAAACATGTATGCAGTACCATCCAGCCTCTAACTGTTGTTAATGTTTTGTTAGTGTCTCTGTTTTGTGTCGTGTATGTATCGTTTTATTGCAATCTGTCTCTGTACCTTTCTACTTCTTTGAGAAAAAAAAGAAAAAAAAAAAAGAAAAAAAACCTCAGTATTTCGAGTTATAAGTAGTACGTGCGGTCCATGTAACTTCCAGCCATTTGATTTCTGTTTTTTAAACCAGAAAACAAAACAAAAACAGGAAATGGGTGGTGTTATGTTTTGGGATTTGAAATCACATGGCTGCAAGGTACACAGGTCGAGTGCTGGTCGTTTCATATGTCTTTGTGTAGTCCACGCAGCTCATACAGTCCAGCCAGTGTGCCTGAAGACCTACTACCCTATTGCAGCGGCATATAATGGCAAAGTCAGAAAGATGCTGTACGTATGCAAAACTAGGAATGGAAGAATGGCTCTGTCTACGTTTTTTTAAATGTATAATTTCTGCTCAGAAATTCTCATAACAGGTTGTTACTCATTTCTCAGTTTACATCCTTAAAACAGGAAATGACCTATCTGTCATGTTCCGATTAGTAATCGGAAGTCAGATGGCCGCAAAGTACACAGAGCCAGTAATGGTCCTTTTTATGTCTTTTTTGAGTTAGTTTTTGTGCTAATACAGGTCTGGTCCTGGTCCTAATACCAATAATGTGCCAGATGTTCAGCACTGGTACCACTAAAGGCCTGGATGTACTCGCCGCGCGCAGTGGTGCGCGCGCAAAAGTGACGTCAAAATGACGTCAGTGCACATCTGGCGCGGCATTCTCAAGCGCAGGTTTGCCGTGCGTGCACCTCTTTTTTTTGTAACTTGCGCGCGGCAGCCCCATTGAAAACAATAGGCAATGGCTAGTCTGGTTTCAGCTAACTTTAGCCTAGTAACTACCAGCATAAACGTATTTTCCATTGCTACAAATCAGCTAATATTGCTGGAAACTCACAAGAAATACTGACTAAAAACTTTTAGGATTTTGTTCAGTTTTATCCACAAACCAACATAGGTGCAAACCTGCAGTTCGTTTATTAAGCTAACTTTTTGCCTTATCCCATCATCACTCATAACGTCCTATACAGCTGAAAACACTGTAAATATACACACTGACTCTAACCTTTTTGGATTTATCCTGTTTAATTCCCAAATTATGATGTAAACCTGCAATTCAGTCATGTTTCACTTCGAGTGACGAGCAAGGTTCCCGAACTACTGTGGCATTTGACACCTCTGACGAGGAGAGAATTGCCGTGTGTGTCGAATGAAGTATATATGGGCGTGTGGCGCTGTGACGTCACTTTTGCGCGCGCACTTCTGCACGCGCACTTCTGCACGCGGCGAGTATATCCCTAGCTTTAGTCTCTGTAATCAATGGCTGATCAATGCTTCATTAGCACTGGTTCATTTCAGTGTATACACACAAGATACTAGTCCTTGTTAGTCTCTGTGCCTGCTTGACTACTAATTGGTCAGTTTGCTGTTAAGTTTAATGTGTAGTGATGAATGGTTTAGCTGGCCGTTGGTCAGCGGCTGGTTCCAGTACATTTGTTGCTCGGTAAAGTCACAATGACTGTTGTTGGACTGCAGATTAGTCCCCAGCTGGTCCCTGTAAATCTCCACAACGACTGTGACAGCTGGTCCACCCATAGGCCTGTCACAATAACAGATTTTGCTGGACGATAACTTGTCCAAGAAATTATTTTGATAAACGATAATATAGATAAAACTGGAACTGGAAGACATGTTAAATATCCAAAATAACAAATAATAACAAAATAATAACAAAACATAACCAAAAACAATAAATAAAATGGACTCAGTCACTGTCAACAAAAAATACACTTGAATAAAGCAAACTAAAAACAATAAATAAAATTGAAATAAAAACCACACCAAAAGAATAAATATAAAATGGATTATCAAGTCTCTATAAACAAAATTGCACTTCAAAAAATATGAACCATTAGGCTCCAGTCTGTTTGGTAGAGAGAGAGAGAGAGAGAGAGACACGTGAAAAAAAAAAACTGGCATGCAAACTGAAATTACTGAGGCTGGCATAGTTATTGCGTTCATTTAAAGTTATTATGCGATTAATTGATTCATTGCTTCTTGCGACAGGCCTATCCCCCCGCCCACCTGGCGTTCTGTGTCTGTGGGCACTCACCTTGACCGACTGCTCTCTAAAGGCCTGGATGCAGGTGATGGCCTTCATGTAGTAGGGTGTGCTCTTGTTGCCCAGCAACTGCTCTATTCTCAGGGTCAACTGCTGGCACACTACCAAGAGCACACAGAACAAACGTCAGGGGAAAGAGGAGGGGTGGCGAAGATAGGGGACGAGATGAAAAAGAAGAGAAGATGGAGGAGGACAGAAATAGAGAGGAGAGGAAGAAAGGGTCACACAGGCTCAACCAGACAAGCCAAGCAGGAAGGAATACTGAAACACAGCCACTTTCACAGGAACACAAAGAACATCCATGAAATCCAACTGTTATAATCTGGTGAGAGTTTACACACAGATACACACATCACTACATGGACACACAGGTGGAGACATGGGTTTTTACCTATAGGTAGATGTGTAACTGAGTCTATAGTGTAGAGCAACAGACCACACATGCCCTGTGAAAGTGTTAGTTATGTGCATGTTTACCCTCGCCGAAGGAAAGGGTCTTCTGTCGAACAAGTGCACGGAAGTCTTTCACTGGGTCAACACTACCCACCTGAAAAAGTAACAGTTTGCCTTTCAAGTATCTATATCGTTGTGAGAAACAGATTTTTACAAGCTAGCACACGTCTGTCCACACATCCGGTTTATTGTACACGTGTGCACACAAGGTCATAAATCCTGCATCCTGCTTACAGATGTGACGTTGCCCTCGGATATGTCTGCCAAGTTGTAGTCTTCTTCCTCGTCCACTTTGGCCTTCTTCGCATCTGGGTCCTCTTTCCTGAAAAAAAACAAAAAAAAAAACACACAAAAAAGCAAAAAAAACAACATTAAAGACACTTTCCAAACTGCCACAAATTAATTAAGAACACTAAGAACCTTTAGCTACTCAGCAGCTGTATGAAGATGAGCACAAGCTGAGAAAAACACACTTTATCTGGCCATCAGAGCGTCTGATCATATACCACATGTGCGTTTTACCACTTGACCTCGGAGAGAGTAAGGTGACGATGCAGCACAAAGGCCTCATTCACAGGCAGCCAGTTTCCCGTCCTGATGCCCAAAGCCGGTGTAAAGATGAAGACCAGGTGCACGTTCCCACAGCACCCTCCCTGGGGCTCGCTCAATTCCCACCGCTCGCAACTCATTAAGCCCATTCCCCCGTTTTTTTTCCCCCACTCTTTTTCCGACAGACAGACCCGTTCCAAAGACCTTCTGAGCGGCGTCTGGTCGAGACTCCAGCCCGTTCCCCCCAAATGCTGCTGATTTAAAGACTGAAAACTGACACCTGCATCCTGAAGAAGTCACACATTTTACACCCCCACTTCTCTCAAAGCCCCTAAAGTCACCCATAAGAGTACCGATTTTTATGTTAGGTGCTTAAAGAGCTGTCACAGAACGTTCTTCCATCTTAAAGCAGAATTGCAAAGCAATCTGTCTTTGTCGACTTTTTGAAGGCTACACTAAAACAATTTTTTTGAGTGAGCTTCAAATTCATAGGGATGGTATTTCAAGACCCAGGAAAGTGAAAATAATATTGTCTCATTAAGTTGACTCTTACCAAAGACAAGGTTGGTAATTTTGAGTGAATATGAACGTTGGCATAAGGTAAAATTGTGTTTCGAAGTGGTGAAAACATAGACCTGAAAATGTCTCTGCTCGGACACTGTGGGTGTGTAGGCAACAGTCACTGGCGAGCCCAAACAACTAAGACACTGCATATGTAATACATACTGTGCTGCTTGTGACGCAAGCAGAAGGCGTTTTAGTCCCGTCCTACTTACACCAACCAAGAAAAGCAATGAAAAGCTGCCTCAACAACGCAGTTAAAAAGCCTTAATGGGTTTTCTGCACAATTTATATTTCTGCACATATATTATATATGTTATATTTCACAATAGCAAACCAAATACCCTTAATATGATGAACAGTCCTACTATAAACTACGAGGACTATGAATTACATAGAACTGAATTACATATTCATATTAATAGTTGTGCTTGGCATGCCCAAGCGCTTGGCACATCTTTGGGCTAGGTAGCCCACCAACTTTAGACTACAGAGACACCGTATCACTGCTTTAAACAGAACCCTGGTCCTTCTCACTCCTGGGAACGGGTGAGGACCAAAGACTTTTTGTGACTTTTGTGCACCTTTATGTTGTAAATTGTATGAGTGAGGCCTCTTAAAGGAGAACTTCGGTGTAAAATGAAAATTGGCATGTTAAAACATCATACCGAGTTGGTATGTGTACTGAGGAGCAAAATTGATTTAGCCTGTGGCATTCAGAGTTTAACTATTTTTTATCGTTTGTCCCGGAAGGCTAACAATGGAAGTGGTAGGTGCCCTCAGACGAAGCATGACAACTACGCTATTTTTAAACCATTAAAACCACTCGAAGAAACTCCACACTCCATCGGTAGTCCAACAAAGGCCCTGACATTAAAAATGAGGCACTGAGAACTTTGTAAGTGTACACAACATTTATTAATAAAACAGTTTTGACAAGCAGTACCTTGCTGTAGTTTCTCGTCGGCGCCATGATGAAGGTCCGCACCAGTCGATTGACGAACACGAACCAGCAGGAAGAATAAGAGGAGAGGTGGTACAATCGACTTGTTTGGACTTTCATCATGGCGGCGACGAGAACCTACAGCAAGGTACTGCTTGTCAACACTGTTTTATTAATAAATGTTGTGTACACTTACAAAGCACTTACAAATTGAGAATAGGGCGTGAATATTGGGAATAAAAATTACACTTATTTTCGATCGCCACATTTATTAACAGCTGCTTATTGTTACGCTGGAATTATAGTTATACGCACGTTTCATAAATCTCACGCAAGTACTGCTGTCTCCACACACATTTCTGGTCTGGTCTTAATGTTCGCTTGATAAACGAGGGCCACTGTAACGCTGCTTGAAACAGAACCCCTGGTTGTCCTCACCCGTTACCAAACACGTCCGCACTGGTCTTCTGCTCCTTCTTGCGCACCACCTCCTTCAGGGGAAACTTCCTCTTGGCCTCCTGCAGCGGGGCGCGGCAGCGCGCCTCCACGGCCTGAGGCCTCCCCAGCACTCGCTTCAGCCAGGGCTCCATGAGGGGCAGGGGGGCCCCCGGGTTTAGCCCCTTCGCATGCAGACACTTGAGGGGAGATGGGGTTGGGTTTGGGGAGGGTGAAGGAGGGTGAGAGAGAATGTGAAGAAAGGAATATGAAATACGTGAAGTGTAAAGGTTTGGTTATTTTAGACTGGAAATAAGGGGGGGCAACTGGAGTTCACACCCCAATTACGCAGCCCTCAGGGGGTGGGGGTGTGACTGCGGAAGGAATAGGAGGACTTTTTCTTACTTCACTATTAGTCTTTAAGATCGACAAAATGTGGTGCTCTGTACATGTAAAGCAGCATGGGGACCCTGCGTCTCTGCCAATGCATGGGTGGTGTGTGTGTGTGTGTGTGTGTGTGTGTGTGTGTGTGTGTGTGTGTGTGTGTGCAGCACCTGAAAGAGTCTCTGGAACTGTGGGTTAGGGATGTGGTTGACCTTAAACATGTCCTCCATCTCCCCGTCCTCGTTCTCCTCCACCAGCATCATGGAGTCAATGAGGGAGTCCACAACGGACAGCTGCTCCTCTGGTGGGCAAACCCAGAGTGCAGAGAAGCAGGGGGAGGGGAGGGGGTGGCAGAAAGATAGAAAGACAGAGACAGAGAGAGAGAGAGAGAGAGAAAGAGACAGAGAGAGTGAGAAAGAAGATAAAGACAGTAGACATACAGAGAGATAAAAAGAGATGGTGAGCGACAAACACACTGAGACAGAGATAGAAAGACAAAGAGAAACAGTAAGTAGAAGTGTGTAACAGAGAAAGACAGAGAGAGATGGAGAGAGAGATGGATGGAGAGAGAGAGAGAGAGAGAGAGAGAGAGAGAGAGAGAGAGAGAGAGAGAGAGAGAGAGAGAGAGAGAGAGAGAGAGACAGGGAGACGGAGAGAGAGACAGAGATACATGCATACATAGATAAACAAACATCAAGACAGCGTTAGAATTCCCAGTGATCAGCAACATCAGAGAGGTCTGTCTGACCAAAGCTGGACTGCAGTCCGTACTGTAAGTAAGCCACCCAGGCGTCCTCAGATGACTACACTACCAGCGTCTCCTCTCCACTGCTTCCACACGTGTAATAACTGACCAAGAAATTCTACAAGAAATTACTGGACTCAATTGTGAACAATTACCCTTGAACGCTTTAAATCAAAACCAGCAGGGATGGAACCGTTCTTAAAAATCTGTGCCCAGTATGGCAGGAGTGGGCTTGGGGAGAGAGGTTCCACTTCTACCCCCCTTTGGCTATCTCTGTTACCCTCTTGCTGGAACACAACCAACAAACCAAACACTGCAGCCTTTCTCAACATGAGAGGAGTGGTGCAGGGGCATACCCGTGGGAGCAAACTTTTTGTTGTTTTCCAGAGAGGCGAAGGAGAACTGCCTCAGGTCCTCCATGTATGGGAGCTGGACGTATATCAGGCACTGAAAGAAAAAACAGAGAAAGAAAAAAAAGAAGAAAGAAACTAACACATAAATAACATGAAAATGAATCATACATTAATAAACAACTCTACAGTTTTGATGGGCAAGAAGACTGGGTGATCTAGACAGAGCGATAAAGAACAAGTGAGAGAGAGAGAGGGAGAGAGAGAGAGAGAGAGAGAGAAAGAGAAACAGAAAAAAGAGGGCAAAGTGAAAGAATACCAAGAACAGAACAATACCACTACAGTGCACTTCTGCCAGCTATTGAAATAGAGGAAAACCACATCCAGGTGTTTGGTGGATAAACATCTCATGCCATCATGCCAAACACACACACACACACACACACACACACACACACAAACACACACACACACACACACACACACACACACACCAGGGATGGAAAATCGCACCAGCCACCAGCCAAATGCTGCTAAAACATGAAAGTGGCTGGTAAACTTTGGACACAAAATAATAATAATTTAAAATAATAATTTACTATTCAGTGGCTGGTGAATTTTATAATTTATTTGTCAGTAGCTGGTAAAAGTTTGCATTTTGCAAAGTTATTTCCACCCCTGACACACACACACACACACACACTTACCTCATATGTCTCCTTGACGCAGGGGAATGCGGCGCCCACCTGAGGGTTGCTACGGCGATCGTAAGCGTACCTGACGATGGCTGCCATACCCATGCTGTCCAGCGCTCGGATCAAGGCGGACAGGGCGATGCAGGCATGCTGGGAGGGGAGGGACAGGGCTCAGTCATCACAACACAGCCACTCTGTCCACACCATAGAGCTGAATATAATACTAGAGTGGACACAGGCGCACTTTTCATGGCAATCGTGGCCGCCATCTTGCGACTGCCGGCCGGGAATCCTAGCCCTCGCAGTGCTGAGTAAGGAACACAAATATCAATTTGTATAATAAATTGATATTTTATATTAGCTAGTATATTCATTGTTGATCCGTACGTGTCATTTTATACTAATGACAGGTCATATTGTGTCGTTTTAATTATCGTTAATTATCGTTTTCTTTGATACGATTTACGTACATATAGAGTCATGCATTTCAAATATCATCATTGTATAGTGTGTCAGTGGATATTTTCACAGAACAAAGCCGTTTTTGACAGAGGTGGGTCCATTCTACGCTTATTTACATTGAGTGCCTAGCACACATAAGATGGCGGCTGCGTTGAACGTTTTCCCGTGTGGTCAGCCAATGCCGTGTCCACTCTAGTATTGTATTCAGCTCTATGGTCCACACCATCTCTCATGAAGGGTTGTGGGGGCTTAGTTAAATAGAGGGATGTGCTACAGCTGTCAGTGACATATGAGCCTATTAATGACAATACACTTGATTTTCTCATCTCGTCATTAGTGAGTGGCCAATGAATCTGATTGATCAAACAACAAATCAATTAATCGAGAAGATAATCAACAGACAGCAACTATGAAAACAATTATTAGTTGCAGCCCTAACTACAGTGTGACACCACTTTACCAATATACCCCCAGTTGACCTCTGACTCCAGTTGTTTGTGCATCATAAGTTGAGTTTTGAATAAAGGCCATGAGGTACATCAAAGTGTTTTGAATGTTGTTTTCTGTACTCACCTCATCATCCTTGGGGGCAAAGACCTTGATAGCCTGACTACCCATGAAATGATGCCGATTAATCTGCACAAAGAGATGCCAATACAAGACGGCCAGGCTAGTTAGTACAAATGAGTGTCTTTCACAGAGGACAAGCACAGAAACTGAGAGAGAGAGAGAGAGGGAGGGAGGGAGAGAGAGAGAAAAAAGAGGAAAAGAGAAGAGAGTAAGAGAAAGAGAGGGAGTGAGAGAGACGGGGGAAGAGAGAGAGAGAGAGAGAGAGAGAGAGAGAGAGAGAGAGAGAGAGAGAGCACAAGAAAACTGTCATCAGGACCAAAACCTTTTCCAGATGGCACACATCAAGTTGCAGGAAGCTCCGCTCATTAAAATCCTGTAACAGAGCCTAGCTATAATCCTGTTAAACCACAACAGTATACTTTAGTAAGTCTTTATATCATTTTATAAAGATCCCTGGCTACATAAGGCTTGATCTGTCTGCTTACAATTACTGCAATGCCTGAGTGACAGCATTTACAGGCAGTGCCTTCTCAAACACATTCCCTTTTTATAATCTCTTTTTTATAATCTCTTTTATTTTAATGATTATGTCAGCAATATCTATAACCTAAAATAACACTGTGAGAAGTGGAATTACACTAAGGGAAAGTGTGAAGTGATTACAAACTGATCTCTGTTAGTGAAGGAGCACTTCTGACGAGCTATAAACCAGGATAATCTCCAGATGCTGACGTGACAAAGGGCTCCACCCAGTGGCCAAACCCTTACCATGCTCTGTTTGGTGAAGCCGAGGACGGAAAAGCACTTTCCGTTGGACTTGTACTTCATCTGTTCCTGGTCCACTTTGGAGAATGGAACAATGTCACTCCCGTAACGGTACCCTGAGGGGCCGGAGGGGGGAGAGATCAGAGGAGCAATCAGAACCCTCAGTCCCTCCCACCAACAGTCAGAATAACACCCAGAGACCGCACAGCCTTGGCCAGACCACACTGCCAGCCTGTGTTTACATGCTTGGCTCCTCTGCAGAGCAAAACGTGCAGCTTTCTATTTTTTAGCTAACTTCTGAAGGCTTTTAAGAATAATTGTGATATTAAAAACTGGTCTTGGTCTTAGATCTCACATAGCTTTCACGCCTTTGTATAATACATACTTGCCAAATGTAATCTGCAATCTTAGATGTAATAATTTTGAATAACATACACTTATAGAAAGATTAAATCATGGAAGAATTGAGGCACTCCTGCAAGCAGTGCACCTATGAATAACTCTACACAGTCAAGGTATATATCCTGTAGCACACTGCTAGCACTGACACGCTCTACCTCTCCCTGGGCCCCACCTTGTATTGTGTCCTCCTTCTGCACCTCTGTCTCGTTGTCGTCATGGAGACAGTACACAGTCTCCCTCTTCACGTCGTCTCGCCGCGACGACTGCGCATCCACCACGGTCCACGACTTCTTCACCTTTTCCTCTGTGACCTACGAAAGAGATGGTTGACTTGTCTCTTGTTTTGGACTTCTCCATCTAAACAGTTGATGACAGTTTTTGTGTCATCAATTGATGACATTTTACTGTATACTGTCTGCTTATCACTATGCATGTGACAAATCAAGCAACTAATATCTTAGAAATTACATTCTTTAACAAATCCAAACAGTCACAAAGCCACACACAAATCGTGTCACATGCTTTACATCTATGAATTAAACATTAAAGCAGCACTATGCAACTTTGAGTGTTTTTTCTCAATGGAGCTTCCCCTAGTTTCTCCAAGTAAATGGACACTCTCGTAAAAATTGACCTTTTTCCCTTCCCCTCACCCTGTGCATGTTTTTTCAACTCAACTGATTAGAGTAACTGACAAAAATAGTCCATCGAGGTAAGTCAGGATTTCTTTAGAATTCAATGTGATCCTGCTTCTCACGATATTCAAGACTTTGTGAGTCTGAGGGTACCGGGATGGACACACAGATATTGCAAGCATGGTATTCTGTCCACAGACAGCAGGGGTGGTCAAGAAAGTCTTCATTCGCCTGGTAATTACCCATTGAAGCATCTACGGACGTATGAAGATGATTAATTAACTCGAAAACTTTGCATAGTGCTGCTTTCACAAATGATGTGTCTGATATTACACACAACATGCTGCAATATATTACATGCATCATACACATATGCCTCCATGTAATTATGCATGCATTATCAGAAGAATTAAAAAGGTGTAGTTTTAGCTGTTTAGCCATTTATTCTCCATGCACAGTGTACTCCACAAAACCATGCAGTAATGTGTTTTGGAATTTCCACATCCAAATAAGTCCGCAACATGTCACTTAATGTTTTGTACCACACAGTTCTTTGCAAAGGTCCGCACTCCTTGAAAATCTTTGTTTGCAGGTGCAGCTTTTCAAAATGTCATAGTTTCCAGTGTAAAGGAAGAGCGCAACACTGCTGCTTTACATTACCACTCACTCTTCCTTTACACTTAATGTTTTGTAGCCTATGATGTTATGATGTACTACATGCATTAAGTACATATGCCTCCAATTTATTATGAATGAACCTTATCAGACAAATAAAAGGGTGAAGATGTCAGCTGTATTCTCTATGCACACTGTACTCCATGGCTAGCAGTAATGTGTTTTACATTTGCAATATCCAAATAAGCTCAATAGTGTGTCACTCACTGCTTTGTAGCCCACGATGCGGATGGAGAGGGAGCTGCCTATGGTCAGTGTGCAGGGCCAGGCCATAGGCCTGCGGTCCAAGCGCTTGAAGATGGACAGCTTCTCCAGGGCGTAACTGCACCAAAAACATAGCACACACCCTTCAGTCCACACAAACAGTGTACACATAATTACCTTATGTATTATTATTGTTGTTATTTTACTGTTTTATCCTTTTGTCTTTGCAACTTCTGTAGATATGCATTACTTGTATGTTATATACATGTGCGTTTTTGGAGATTCCCTGTTACTCAGAGCATTGCTGTCGAAGAGTTGTGTGTTTACCTCTACAAATGCAGTGAGCTTAGCTATGGACAATATGTCTGTGTACTACAGGCATTGCAATTTCTGACAGACTTATGTCGAGGGTCTTATCAGTAAGCCAATTCAAACTTCATGCCATTTTTGATTTAGGCAAAAAAAGTAAAATGACACTTATTCACAGACAAAACAACAAAAAACAACAACAATAATAATAATAATAATAATAATAATTTTACCATGCTATTATTTAATGTAATTAATTTAAAAGGGGTATACTTTAAGGTCACAACTGTTTATTTTTAAGCAAAATGTTCAACATGACTGCACATCCATTCTTAATAGGAATCCACTAATTATACTGATTGCATGAATATAATTGTAGGTGTCTAGCCAAGTGTTACAAATTTTGCTTTACCCTCGCAGCAAGGAGAAAACCCTATTTAAAGCTGAATTAATTCATTAAGGGCATTTCTTTTAGCTTTCGGCTGTGCTATTTCCTCTCAGGTCAGGCCATTCAGCCTTATTTTGTCATATTCTGAGAGCGCTGGATCATTTAATACTAGAAAAATAACGGAGGCCAAACTGTGCACATAAAAGTACAAATTATATATGCAAAGCACAGCTGAAGGTGCCTACTTTCTTCCCCAGGCGTCATACCTGAAGGAGTGCACCTCCTCCATACCGCTCTCCTCGTCCAGGGAGGTCATGACCTGCCGCACCATCTCCAGCCCCTTCTGCTGCTCCCGAGAGAGACCCTTCCCGTGGGGGGGCCGAGGGGCGCCCCCATCCCCACCTGACCCCCCCTCTCCGGCATCTTCTGACCCGTCTGCAGGGAAAGGCAGGCTGGGAGAACACAAGAGAGGGAGATGTGCGTTAGACACTGAAGTGGATGAGTCACAGGGCCAAGATAAGATACGATGCTGTTCTAACCTTGTGGACAAGAGGTATACTACAACAAGAAGAACAGCAGCAGCAGGGCTGGAACACTGGGCCTGATGTGGACCTTATACCGTTAGATGACTCAATCAGAAAACTAGTGGATTTAAAGGTGCTTTATACAGAAAATGTACAGCAGGTAATAACAAAATGGTCCTTAAATGTCACCAAACCAGAGATTAAGGGAAACATGTTAAATCAAAACACTGATTTTACTGACAACAATAGCACTTGAAGATGAGCACACCAACCATCAACCACCCAACACAGCCAGGATGTTTGCATTTTAAACTAAAAAACGCAAATTCTGTTAATGTTTTAATTTTGTGTTTTTCGTTTTGCTTCTAGAGGGTGGACCACGCTTTACAGCATTTTTTAATCTGACTGTAGTATCAGTTTCAGCCATAATGCAGCACTTTTAACTGAGACCTGGCCCATGTACCAACTACTTGCATGGCCTCATTCTTGATCCATCCTTTTTTTGTTATTTTGTTTTTGAGCTATATACAACTGCTGATTAACTCAAGTCAATACAATGACTAACATCACAAACGTGGCATTCCACTGCAGGGACAACAGAAAAATGTGAGTCGAAAGCAAAGTTCATTAGACCACATAGGACCAAATCACAAGAAACTGTAAAACTACCAGTAGCAAAATCCAACATATTTCAAAATTACTTTTCAGCAACAGCCCCCCATACACTATATTAACTGGTTCTTACCTAATGTGTTCTATGGATTGTAAAGTAGCCTACTTGTAAACAAAATAAACGACCAAAACTGTTATCCAAATATTCCCTTTTCAGTGTACAATCACAAAAGGAAAAAACCACCCATTATTCATTTTTGTCATTTTGGTGTTGAAACTCGATAATGTAAAAACAAATGGTTTTTATTTTTATTTTTTTCTGTGTGGCCTTTTGTGAAGTAGTCTGTATAACCACCATCTACAGTTCATACACACAAATAAACTTGCATTCTCTTACCCTCATCTACTGCTGGCAATAGAGTGGGCTACTCACAAGAACTGCAGAGTGACCCCCGCTCTCTTCAGGTTGCTGATAATGACATCCAGCTGATCAGCACACACCTGTGAGCTCAGGTCTGTCAGTAGGGCAATATTTAACCTGTCACACTTCTTCCCCCTGTGAGAAAGCAACAGACCTCGGCGTTAGGATGTAGCGAGCCATGGACATTGGGAAGGTGGAAGTAATTCTGATTGGCCATTGTGATTACACACAGCCCACACAACAAAATGGAAACTTGCATTTAACCCATCAAACACATGAGCAGGGGGCAGTGATGACAGCAGTGGTCAGGGAGGAGTATGTGGGGATGGTGCCATGCTCAGTGGCACTTCTGGCAGGTGGTGGATTCAAACCTGCAAACCCTCCGATGAGAGTTCTGTTACTTAAACCGCCCAGTCGTCACTACCCCTTTTAAAACCTTTGACCCTTGACTCCTACATCAGCGCCTACTCACAGAGTTTCCTTCTGCAGGAGGTCCATACACACCACAAGTGCGTCCAACCCTGATGTAATGTTTGTAAAGGAAGCAACAGGCCTACAACATCTGTTGCAAAATACAAAGGAATGTCACGTTTTCTATCTAGTTGACGGATTGCAGTGGTTTCTGCCATCCATCAACTAAAAATAAAACTAGTAGGAGAAGATTAGACAACAAGTAGAAGAGGATTAGATGAGAAACAAAATATAAATAGTGTAAATACATAAACAAACAAATAAATAAAAGGTTTTAGAATCACAACCATCTCTAAATCAAAAGGATACAATCTGCCTGTTGAGAGCCAGGATGTATGTCATTTTGGATCTCTTCCAGCAGCTCAAAGTCTGGGATGGTGAGGTGTCTGTGGATGCTGATGTGCTGATACTGGCCGTCAGTGGCCAAGGGGTTCTTAGTGTTGTCTGTCCCAAAGAGAACAAGGCCCAGCTCATCCTTTGTTTCCGCAAATACCTACAAGATTTGTAAACCCAGGACAAATAAAGTAACAAGCAAATCAGAAAAAGGACTGATTTCATCATCATCTTGGTAGTTCAAAACTTAAAGGAATTTCAGAAGTAGCTGTGTATGGATACTTGCCTGTCGCTGCACAAATTTCTGAATGACTTTCTTGGCTTGCTCAAATGACGACTCTTGACCAGGAGCTGCATTGCTCATAGAGAAGCCAACATCCATACAGAGCACCAGCGCAGACTGGAATAAAGAAAAAGAAACGTTGTGTAATGTTTACTGCATCCTGGTTGGGAACATATTGGCCTACTCCACTATACATACATCTACAGTTATACCATATCAAAGTTACTACGATATCTATGTCCTCCACTAGGTGGCGATGGCGCTTACACTACACAAGCCCTTGATGAGACGAGAAGACATGTCTGTGCTTGCCCCGAGTTTTAAGTGACACAAACAGGGATGCACGATAGTTCATTCGTGTAATGAATGAATCAAACTAACTTTGTGTTAATACACAGCGCATTTTTCTTAAGTCATTTACCACGATGTTTGTTACTAGCAAGCAAGTAACTTTTCCGTCATGAACTCACTTCTGGTATGACGCCTCACATTTGATAGCTAGAAACAACGACACAGTCTACAGCTGCAGAAAGATGCTACAAAAAATCAGATCAACAGTCATCAGAAAATACATCGTTTGTATCAATGTCCGTGCTTTTCCCGAAATGTATAACTTATGAAGTGGAACTTGTCAGCCATGTAGCTAGCTGTACCACCATTGTTTAAATAGCATTCTTGGTTAATAGCTAGTTTGACAGATATCTCCCGGTCACGTCATGTGTCGATATTGACGTAAAAGAGCGCTTTGATTTAGTCCTTCACTGACAATGAGTAAGTACAATTTGCTATAAACCCCCGACAACTAGCAAAATAAAATTCAGTTCACTCGCTATCTACCTTGCTTGTTCGCGCCATGGCTCACATTCATTCGATGGTCTGTTTCTCCTTGTTATGAGTCCGGGTAGATAACAAGCGCAGTCAACATGGTACCGTCACAGACCAGTGTGTGTGTATTTTATCCAATGGCTGCATACACACCGCTTTTAATGATGTGTGAGTCTTGACCTCTATGGTCTTGACAGCACTAAGTACTTAGGTCAGCCCATTAACTGTATATAATGGGTCAGCCTTTTCTCTGGACTTCCAGACAGTCAGAGCACTGAAAACTGTTTATTTAGATAAGGCATTGATGACTGCATCACTTGAACCCTTCTGGAAAAGATGGCTTGTGAAACCTTTTGATGTGAATTGGTTAAATATATTATGGGGAAAGCCAATAATATGGGTGTCAAACGCCGGTGTCCATTCACACTACCAACACCTAGAGATCACAACAACTTCAAGGAATATCCAGCTGGCTGCCTGGTCTTTTTCTTAGCCTTTTTTTATTTTTTGCAATATTATCCAATGTTGTGATGCACAGCTGTCAACCAATTCTCATTGTTTTTAAATGTGTTTTATAAATAAATTGACATGGACAAAAAATACCCCCCCCCCCTGCTGCTAAATAGGCTGTCCCATGTAAAGTGTACATTATTGTCAATTCACTATGTAACAAGCATTACACAGAGGATTGAAATTGCATTTCACCAGACTCCAAATGTGCAATTTAAACTAGAAATACACGCACACACACGCACAAACACACAGCTACACTCATGGACATGAACTCTATAGAGACATCAACAATAAATAGACATAAGACATACAGGTAGACATATACACTTCCAACAAGAAGTAAGTCTGAGGTAGCTTTTCTTGGTAGCTGGTGAAGGTGGAAATGAAATGTGCAATATGTAAGGTGCAATAAGTGAAAGTGCAATTTTTAAAGTGCAAGAGTGCTGAAAGCAGCATGGACATGTGTGTCTAAGGTTGTTTTTGGGATGTCAGTAACATGTTCATGGCATACTCATGGGATTTTCTTCAGTGTGTTGATTAGCCTGATGGCTTGTGGAAAGAAGCTGTTTCTCAGTCTATTTGTGTGGCACCGCATGCTGCAGTAGCGCTTTCCAGATGGTAGGAGTGTGTGCTGGGTGGGTGGTGTCCTTGATGATATTGATGGCTCTCTTGAAACAGCGTGATGTGTATAAGTCCGGAATGGCTGGTTGGGGTGATCTGATGATGTTTTCTGCAGTCCTAACCACCCTCTGTAGTAATTCTTGTCCGCAGCTGAGCAGCTGCCGTGCCAGACAGATAGGCTGCTGGTAAGGATGCTCTCAATAGCACCCCTGTAGAAGGTGGTGAGTGCAGAAGTGGGGAGGTCAGCTCTCCTCATTCTGCGTAGGGAGTAAAGGCGTGTCTGGGCTTTGTTGACCAGGGAGGTGGTGTTGGTGGTCCATGTAAGGTCATCTGTGATGTGCACTCCCAGAAACTTTTTGCTTTTCACAGAATCCACAGCACTGCAATTGATTGTGAGTGGAGTGTGTGTCAGGTGTTTTTCCTGAAGTCCACAGTTAGCCTATTTGTTTTGTTTTATTGAGATTGAGTAGTAGGTTGTTCCTGTCACACCAGTTGATAAGTTGATGTACCTCCTCTCTGTCCCACCACTGTTGTATCATCAGCGTCCATAACTGACAGCTGAGCATTTAATGCCATCAAGTTGGTCCCTAAGCTGAGCATCATTTCAAATTTGATTCACCATTTTAGGGCCAAATAAGTATTACTGTTTTTTAACCGTCCTAGGCCTGCAGTGGCTTTTGATGTGTAGTAGGCCTAGGCAAGTCCAGACGTCTGCAACTTGCCATATTGCCAGAACAAACAGCAGTGTTTTAAAATCACTTCTGTGACTTTAGTGGATGACAGGGTCGACTTCAGTACACTTGGCTGTTGTTAAAAGAACTCCAGCCACATCACTGAGGGTTTTCTTTTTTGACATTTCTAAGCATCTGTAAAACCCATTTGTAAAACCAGTGCAAGGTCAGTGGGTCAGTGAGCTCGATATTCTGCGACGTGACGTCAAACTTCAGCGACAAAGTCAGAGCAACAAGCAACAACGCAGAGCATGGACGAAGTCGAAGTAGTGGTATTTTTCATAGCTTTGTATTGTTGTGCGAATGCTATTTTCAATTCAGTGTTGGAAAGGAGAGTGGCAGATATGGAAAAAGAGATTGAAGACGCCGAGAGGGCCAGGGCTAACAGTAGAAGAGGGCTTCTTTTGCGAATTATGGAGCTGGACTTGGAATTGGCACGCGCAGAAGTAAGGCACCACAGACGAAGAAGGGTAAGTTAATTGTAAATGAGCCATCACTTTAAAGTATACCAGCTGTATTGTGTACTCTCAGTAGTTTCAGTATGTATAGAATGTCATTTATTTCTGTATTGTTAGATTCTTCGATACTTCCGTGCACGACGGTCTCCCCTGTCTGTCTGGATCCGCGACAGAGCACGGCGAGTGTCAAGAAGTGGATCTTGATTTAACTGCTGCGTGTACAGGACTTGATGTCAGACTCGAAATTATGTGGTTCTGTATCGGCCACCAGTGTTGGTTTCACTTGGCTATGTCAGAATCAGGACATCTACGCCTACCTGTGTCTAACGTGGCTGGATTTCCCATGGGCGACCACTGAGGAAGTGGTGTTGATGTAATGTGATTGTGGAAGAGTGCCATGGACAGCTGATAACCAGTGTTTTATTCTACACAAGTCCTCGGATAAAAGTGTACCAACTGGCGTGTGACCAAGCCAGCCAAGGGACTCATCGTTTAGGGACTGTTTTGACCGGATAACGTGCGTAGGCACCAAGACGGTATAATGCACTACTGGTCAGCCTTTGACTGTTTTTGACAATGGTTAACAGGGAACTGAGTTTATGTCATGTTATTAGTAACACCTAGAGTTATGTACAAAGTTCACTGTGATTGGAGAGCTGTATGTGTTAGTGAAATAAATATTACACTTTGTGCTTTTTACCAGAAATATGTCAGATCTTTGAAACATGTACACACACAATACGAAGTGAACATACTTCAGTGTTGGGCAACTGCACTATTGATTGGATATTGTTGCTTTTTTTTTTTGAAAAAAAAAAAAAACAAAAAAAAACAAACTCGTATGTCCCAGAAACTATGTATAAGTAAAATATATTCCAAAACAAGTATACAAAGTCATAAGAAAGAAGCCTCTTCCTCTAATCAAGAGGTGGCATCACAGGGCTGTCCCTTTTGTCCAGAACCTGCACAAGCTGGGTGAGGGCGGCCAGGAAGCCCTGCTGAAAAGCCTCCTGCTGCCGCCTAGCTTCAGCTGCTTCCTCTCGCCGGAGGGCGAACTCCCTCTCTCGCGCCTTGGCCTCCTGAGCATTGTGCGCCAGCAGCATCTGGAAGTAGCGCTCTCTCTGGTCAAGCTCCTGACGCAGGATGTCTAGGTGGGCTTCCTCCATCTCCTGCATCGTCTCCAGAATGACGGACTCTCTCTTCTCCATCTGCCTCATTACCTCCAGTAAATCGGAATCCCGTTTCCTTTTCCCTGAGAAGAGAGAGGTTATTTCCATCTTCACCGAGCTTTTTACCATTATTGCTTATAATCTGGTTTAATACTGAGCAACAATAGCAATTTGCATGGCAGATTATGCACACTTTACAAATTTATCTTTATAGAAGTAAACACAATCTAGCAGCAAGCTTAAAAAAAGTTCAGCTTCACACGTACTTTTGGTCTGCTCAGGAACGTGTGATGGGGAAATAAGACAAGGAGAGGGTGTGACGGGACAAGGGGGAGGAGAAACAGGGTCAGGGCAGCCTGAGGTACCTGGGGAGTCGATGGAGCCTGGCTCTTCCAGGTGGATGCGTTCTAAAGAACATCACAACACAGATTGATGTAAAGTGTAAAACCATTGATTATGTACTTTCAGGAAAGTGGAATCTTTTCCTCGGAACAGGCACACACATGTTCTTCTTTTTGGCTATTATTTTGGTTGAATATGGAGCCATGAAAAATTGTAAAACAAATTCAGCCTCACCAAAGTCATCACAATTCCTACAGCTCGCTACAAACAGATAATCTTACAGACCTTTGATCTGATCAGGAATGTGTGACGATGAGAGAAGACCAAAAGGATGTGGGACCGGATCATGGCTGCAGGACCCAGGGGAATCCGCTGAGCCTTGCTCTTCCAGGTGAATAGGTTCAGAGTGGTCATCTGAAAAAACATTATACAGACACAGATTAATATGTGCATTAACTGCACATAAACCTCTCTTTATTTTGAAAAAGAAAGGTGCAATCTTAAAGGAGAACTTCGGTGTAAAATGAAAATTGGCATGTTAAAACATAATACCGAGTTGGTATGTGTACTGAGGAGCAAAATTGATTTAGCCTGTTGCATTCAGAGTTTAACTATTTTTATAGTTTGACCCAGAAGGCTAACAATGGAAGTGGTAGGTGCCCTTAGACGAAGCATGACGACTACGCTATTTTTAAACCATTAAAACAGCTCGAAGAAACTCCACATTCCATTGGTAGTACAACAAAGGCTCTGGCATTCCAAAACGAACCACTGAGAATATTGTAAATGTACACAACGTTTGTTTAAAAAGCTGTTCTTACATGCAGTCGTTTGCAGTTGTTTCTCGTTGCCGCCATGATGAAAGTCCAAACAAGTTGATTGTACTACCTCTCCTCCTATTCTTCCTGCTGGTTTGTGTTCGTCAATCGACCTGTGCAGACTTTCATCGGCGACGAGAAACTACAGCAAGGTACTGCTTGTCAAAACTGTTTCATTAATAAATGTTGTGTACACTTACAAAGTTCTCAGTGCCTCGTTTTTGATCACTACGGGCACATGGTAGGATCGGATTGGATTGGTATTGGATTGGGTGTTGCTACCCAACGGGTGGTCTGTCCCAAATACCTGTGCACATGAGAGTTTGTGTAAGCGGATAATGGTCAGAGATCTGGCCGTTTCCGCTACGCTAGATGGCGCTGTGTTCCTTTCAACAAGTGGTGTTAGAACTACTTCAGGTTGACGGCTGCTAAAAAGAAAATAAACTATCTGGCGGCATACAAAACAAAGATAGCGCTCGAGGAGGTTGACAGAGCAGCATTTGCATGCATGTTGTGCATTCTCCTTTGTTTGGAAGTCCGTATGAAAGAACAAACAGCGTTTTTCCTTCCTTTCCTTTTCCTTCCTTCGACATGAACTGTTCCGTCGGCGTTTGATATTACTAGCAATTGAGGACAACGAGACTTGTTGAGAGCAGGCGCTAGAAAGCCTCGACGTTCAGTATGGATGAAAATCAGGGACAGAAGCTTCTGGGATCGAGTGGTCTTACATGTGCAGTACGCGAATCCAAACCAATACCGTGCACAAGGCGGCACCAAGCGGATTGTAACCGGCTCAAGCCAGGGGTTGCAATCGGATTCGCGAAACCAATCCCTATACGATCTTTAGCCTGTGCACATGAAGTCGATAAGATCCCAAACCATTTCCAATCGGATTCAACTCCTTCATGTGCACGCAGTGAATGTCAGGGCCTTTGTTGTACTACCGATGGAGTGTGGAGTTTCTTCGAGCTGTTTTAATGGTTTAAAAATAGCGTAGCCGTCATGCTTCGTCTAAGGGCACCTACCACTTCCATTGTTAGCCTTCTGGGACAAACGATAAAAAAAATAGTTAAACTCTGAATGCAACAGGCTAAATCAATTTTGCTCCTCCGTACACATACCAACTCGGTATGATGTTTTAACATGCCAATTTTCATTTTACACCGAAGTTCTCCTTTAAGTCACAACTAACTTACAGGATAGACTATAGTAAGCGTTATGACAAGTTGAATTCTGATAATGAAATAGCAAGTTTCATAATTTTCCCCTACACCCAAAAGCAAAACACAGCTTGGAAAAAAAAAGGATTGTCACATTTTGTGCGCAAATTCAAATTCCCCCTTTATGCCACTAAAATCATTGATTTAGTTGTTTAATGTTGAACTTTTTACATTTATTTGTATGTATTACTTGCAGGTTTGGATATAGAAAGCCATTAATTACCTTCTGCAGATGATTCTTGTTCATTATTACTGTTGCCATCATCACTCGTGACCTCCAGAAGCAAAGTCTCACATTGGTGTGCGCCTTCCACATGCACATATTCAGACTTTTGTCTCAGGATCGCGTCCAAGGCCTCAAACCACAGAGGCCTGCTTGGTGTCTTGTTGGGGTCTCCCATGCTTTCCTGCTCTTTTATTCTCCTGTAGTCCTGTTTCATTTTCTTTATTTTGTCCCGGCAGTGCTTAGAGGAGTGGTGGATGCCCAGCTCAGCCAAGCGCAGCGAAATCTTCTGGTACACCTTTTCATTGCGCCGCCACAAGCCAAACTCCCTCTGGATGTCATTCTCGGAGTAAATTGTCAGTAAGGACTGCACCTCTGAATGGGTCCATTTATCAGCAGTTTTCACACTGGCCTGTTTTTGTTCAGCGGGCTCTGAAACAAAACATAGTATGCCTTTTGTTTTTAATGTAAATTAGAATTACGTTTTCACAACCAAACCCATGTCAGTGCAATGACTGTTTATTTCTACTATAATTGGTGTGTGTGTGTGTGTATGTGTATGTGGTCAGACAGCAATGTTAGAAGGCAATCTGACATTGAAAGGCATTACAGTTATAAATGATACAAAATTATGAATGAAGATTTCTGTGTTAAGCAAACCACACACGAAGAGGGCAGGGGCTAGGTTTTAATGAAATGGTTATTGAAATACCACTGAAATACATAATTTGGTAATGTGTGTGATTTTCTCAAGGTGCATACTGTACTTCATGAAGAAGAAAACAGCTTACAACTTTATGATAGGTCGCCACACATTGTGCACACTGAGAATTTAGCACAAATGTTTTTCATCATGCTGTATGGTCCGAATAGACAACCTGGTCTTAAACTAGCGTCTGACGTGAAAGAGTAGCCGGCTGAGCTTAAACACCGAAAAACAAGATATAACTGGGTAAACCTGAAATCAAAGCCGTACTTCCAAGAACCAGAACCGTTCGGACGAGCCAGAGAGCTGCGCCTGCGCAGTATTTGACCATTGAACAGTACAGGCGTGCCAGTAGTTGCCAGTCAACTACCCATCCTGGTAACCTCGTGTCAGGGAAATAGCTCGCTAATTTTGCAAGCATTCGAAATAGTGATGTGGCTAAGTAGCCTACCATAAGAACTTACCGTCTGTAGATGAAATGTCAAAATCAAGACTGTTCATCACTGTAACATTATCCTTAATTGCATTCCACGGCGTATCATCAACTGAGACCACAGCTCCCGAATGTGCAGGCAAAGGAGGTCTACCCAGAATCAAGTCCAGAGAGTGGAACCACTTGCTGGTTCGCCTATTTGAGCCACCGCTTTTTTGGATAATTTCCTTAGCTTTTTTGTAATCTTGTTTTAACTTTTTTATTTTTTCTCGGCATTGCTTTGGGCTATGGTATATCCCCATTTGAGCTAAACGCAACGAAATGGTCTGATATACCTCCGTGTTCCGATGACCACCTTGAATACCATCCTCCGAGTAAATATTAAGAAACGCTTCTACCTCATTGTCTGCCCATCTATCCACAGCTTTTGATGCAATTTCGTTCGCCATTTGCCTCGCTTGGCCTCTACCCTAAAACTTTTTCAGGGAACTGTTAGAGTTCCGGAACTAAGGTGTCCAGAAACCGGAACTACACAGTTCCAATCTCGCGTTCCTGTTTTGGAAGGTCCCACTGACGTCACACTCTGCCCGTGCGCTCCCTAAAGATACTCCATGCTTTATGTTAACGTTCGTGCAGTTCTCAAGATTCACAGCACGTTTTTAGACTGCATTATTATGTAGCTAATTTTGTGTCATTAAAGTTAGTAAATCTGCACAGTGCGACCTACAAATATTTATTGAAGCCTACACGTGGGTATTATAGGCCATTACAAATTGTTCACAAATAATGTCTGTAAATAAAGGCCGTCGTTTTCAATTTGTGAAGCAAATGTTATTTGGAAGTCTCAGAATTCTGTTTGTGAAGGTCGCCATTCAAAGCGATTTTGAGACGTTTCAGACCTACTCGACCAAATTCACCCATATTCCAAGTCGTATGCATCCCCTGTACAACCTCATCCAGTAGATGGCAGTATTTGCTGCGGTAACTGGAAGTATCAGTGAAGGAAGAAGATTGCCACCGGTGAAAGATTTTGTTGGAAGTTCCTCTTTACATTACATTACACTTGACAGACGCTTTTATCCAAAGCGACTTACAATAGAGGACATAATCACAGCGTACAACACTTGCAGATACAAAGTGCACAGGAGATATACAGAGCAATAAGTGCAAATGCTAACTGGGGTTAGTTAATTTTTTTTTGTTTTTTTGTTTTAAGTGCATTAGTAAAGGGTCAAGCACACACACAACACATGCCTTAGAGTCAATCCCAGGTCTGGGCCAGCTCAGGCATTAGTGCAGTAAGTAGTCGTGGAAGAGTCGTTGATGTTGTGACAAATTGACTCTTTAGCAGGGATGACTAGGAGTTCAGTCTTGGACAGGTTCAACTGTAGGTGGTGATCCTTCATCCATGTTGATAGGTCGGCGAGGCAGGCTGAGATGCGTGCCGAAGCCGTGGAATCATCTGGCTGGAACGACAGGTACATCTGGGTATCATCGGCATAGCAGTGATGGGAGAGCCCATGTGTTCGAATGACATGTCCCAGGGAGGTGGTGTACACTGCGAACGGAAGGGGCCCCAGCACTGGTCTTTGGGGAACGCCTGTGGTGAGGGTGTAGTTTGAAGACAGTTTTCCTTGCCATGACACCTTGAAGGATCGACCAGTGAGGTAGGAGTTGAACCAGGAGTGGACAGCACCAGTGATTCCCATGGATGCGAGTATCCTAAGGAGAATCTTGTGGTTGACCGTGTGGAAGGCTGCTGATAGGTCTAGTAGGATGAGGACAGAGGATAGCCCTTCCGCTCTTGCAGTCCTCAGAGCTTCAGTTACTGACAATCCTCTGCTTTAAACAACAATCTGTTCCAGTGTGCTTCTTCTGTGGCGAGTCTGGAGACTATGTACATTGACCACCTACATGAATGTGATAGACCAATACAGGATAACATTTTGACAAACTTGCATTATCAGACATGCACACTTTAGATGCACAATATCACAGAAAATGATTACTTTATTCCTCCTCACACACACTTGAGGTTACAGCAGATTAGGGGAGACCGGGGCTGGTTGCATCAGGGGCAGGTTGAATCAGTGTTAACTTCCAAGCCACTATAGGGTGCTGAGACACAATTCCAACACTAAAATGATGCCCATTAGTTCCAGAATAAGTCAAGTTATGCAAGAGGTCTCAAGGTCATTAACCCTTTAGGTAAGTAAAACTTTTTAGTCTTGGGGGGTCAATTCCTGGATTTTATACCTTCCACTTGACAAGGTTACAGCATAATCTGGGTAGACTGACATTGTCAGCCTGCCATTAGCGATTCTGGCTGTGGCAAAGTGTGTCAGTCAGTGCCGAGTCTGTTGAACTTTCTCAAATATCATTGTGCATTAAAATTTCATTATGTTGAAGTGCTGATGGAGGCCGCCCTGAAAACTCTTTTGACCTACTCGGTAAAAAAAATAGCCAATATCTTCGTGGTAGCTGAAGAATTAAAAGTGGTTTAAACACTGAAACTCATCTTAAGTTTAATCTTGTGTGCGTAATTGTGCACACCCAACCGAAATGAAACCGTTTGATTTAAATTTACAGTTTGAACTGTATTTTGTTGTGATGTCACTCTGAAAAGGACTTGACTGGTGGGTTAATTGGCACACATATTTCATGCATGAACTAGAAAAGCAGAGAGCGCAGATCTCTGCCAGGGCAGCTCAGATCAACACCAAAATCTAATCACTTTTAAGTTAGCCCATTTTTGATCTACCCTGAGAATTTCATCAAAATCCATCCAGAACTTTTTGAGTCATGTTGCTAACAAACAAACAGCAATGATTACACAACCTCTGATGGCAGAGCTACCAGAAAAGCAATCAACACATTTTATTACCTTTTTCATTGAGGTATAGTGATCTATTGTAGATAAGTCCCACAGCATTTAGGCATTAGAACAGTGGATAGATTTTTGCTTTCAAGAATTAGATTACCCTACTACCTCACAAAAATGTTGAACACGAACATTAACCCATTAGTCTATAGTTCTTTTCTTTAATGACTGAACTTTACCGCAAAAGTATCAACTTTATTTATTTGTAACATGAATTGCATAATCAGATTAAAATTAAACATGAAAACATTACACAAACCAAAAACAAGGACATTAATTTTTGCATCATTTTGGAGAGGTAAAGAAACGATTCTTCTTTGGCTCAGGCCTAGGCTTGCTTCTGAAAAAGAATCGAAGTGTGAAGAATCAAAGTGTACAGAATACTTAGTTGACATCAGTTGGAAATGCATTCATGACCAGTTGCAATGTGCCATAACAATTATGCACTTGCAGAAAAAAAAAAACTATCTGTAAGAAGAAAAGCTACACTTACGCGCTGGCAAAAGCGTTGCCAAATGTCCTAATTTTCCCTTTCAGGGAACTGGTGCTAGATGTCTTACTGCAAGTCCCCAACTCAGGTGACACCATTGATGTAAATATATTATCTGGATGAGGGTGAGAACACACAAAGTCAGGCTCTGAAAAAAATGGCTGAAAAATTAATCACAGTTGTTACACTGTTGCAGAAGCAACTGAATACAGTCTAATGTTTAAAACACTGTACTACATGTTAGTTGCATACACCACCAAAACATTTACTCCCATGGTAGCATTGTGCATTACCTTGGGGTGTGGTGACCCTCTGTTCATTTTTGAGGAGGGCATTCCAGTATTCAGCACTGAAAGACAGCAGCCTTGCCATGACCTAGCATTACAGAGCAATGACAGATTCCACTGACAACTACACAGAACATGTATGGACAACAGTAGATTGATGAAAAGAAGGAAAAAAAAAAAAAAAAAAAAAAAAAAAAAAACAAGCCATAATGAATACCAATGGCAGCTGTAAGTCTTATGACAAATATTTTCAGTCAGGCAAACTGTATTATAACACTACTTGTGGTGCCCCCAAAATGGAAAACAAGATTATTCCATTCTTTTTATTTTGGGATTTTGTATGCAAGCATCATCATGATTTGGTCATGGCTCGGATGGAGGTCTGTCATTAGTTCTACTGGAAAGAATACAAAGAAAGTGTGCTACAAAGGCACTTTTTCTGCCGATGGCGTTTGTGGATGCAGATGTGTCGCTGCATATGAAATAAGGTTTAGTTGATTTTGTTTTGTCATAAGTCTGCTATTGTGTCCACCATCCAGTTGCTTAAACAGTTTTGGAACTATTGTGCAATACACCACACTACATTTTTTAAAGAAAAAAAAATAAAAGATGACAAGTGTTACAGACTTTGGGCTGCGAGTTGGTGTCCCTCATGACAGTCCATGGTGCTGGCTCTGGCATGCTGTGGCCAACAATAGTCGGCCCCAAGACTCTGGCCAGATTATTAAGGTCCATCTGACACATAGGGCTTTGCATTACCCTGTATAGAAACATGTAGTGGATAATGTTCAGCAAGGCAGTCATTCTACGGGAGTAAACTCTGACAGAGCGATGCAGGACCTCAATACAAAGCGAAGCAATGTCTCCAGCTGCTCAATAACTCGTTGCAGCTTATATTGTTGAAATTCTGTTTTAAGTGAACCGACTACTTGCGGAGTAATATGAAAGAAGCAGAAAACTTGTTGCCATTGACAGTGGTCATTGTACAAAAATATCAGCCCTCCGAACGTTGGAGTGGCCCATTCAAAGCCAACGGGGCATTCATTAGCATTCTAAAGTCTTTTTAAGAGCCTTAATAAGAAGTAAGCAATAATTATTCAACTTGTAAATAAGATAAGGCCATTAAATACTCTCTGGGAATGTCACTCATCACAACAGCCAAGGGGTACGTTAGACATTAAAAAAATATGTAAACATCCATGTAAAACCTAATTACAGATTACTGCATCTGACACAGGGGGCTCTGCATTACCCTATACAGAAGTGTACACAATAATGTGGTTATGTACAGGATTTCCAATCATTTGGTTTACATGATTAACATTTCCAAACTGTTTTCCATTATTTTTAAAGCTTTTCACACAGTAAAAGCATTAACATAACTGAGAATCCTACAGAAAGTGTGTTTGTTTGCCAGCAAAATGAAAGGGCACATGTGAGGGTTGTGTTTGCACATGAACAGAGTTACCTCTGAAAATGTAGCATAAGGAAAGCCAGTGTGTTCCTGTTGACAGTGGGAAGCTCTTCTATGGTATGACGCATCATCATAGCGCTATGGTCATCCTCTGCAATCTCTGTGACAGAAGAGAAGAAAGAAATATACACTTTTTGCACAAGTGTGTGTGCAGAATTAAAATGTGCCAAGTCCAGTCATGGCCCAGAACTGTGTAGTGATTTGTACTGGATGACAGCCACACCAACATTACAAGTCAAAGACCGTGAACCAGCATAATTCTCATTTGTATTACATTACATTTAGCTTAGGTAAAAGGACAGTCCCCCATATAGGGTTAAGTGCCTTGCTCAAGGGGACTTCAGCCATGGATGAGGGTGCAAGAGGGAGCTGCCTATTCACTTCCCCACCCAGAGTTTTTCATACTGGTACAGGAAAAGCTCTCACCCTTCGATCCCAAGACCAACTCCTTCACCATTAGGCCACAGCTCCCACAGAGTGCCATTCTGATTAGTGTCCGTGCAAAATTAGACGATGATGTGGCCCTTCGTCCAAACATCCATTTTCAATTTCTCATTTAAAAAGGGAAGCACTCATATGCCGAAGTGACTCTGCATTAGTTCCTACCAAACTGATATTTAGTCTGATGTACAGACTGCAGACATCTTATGGCTCCTTAATGAGCCACATTACCTTCCTCAAGTGCACCAATAGGGCCACATGAATATGCAGAGAACACATGCTCCAAGAGATTATGTCTTGCTCATTTTTTTTCAAAGTGTGATCTTCAAATTGAGCCATAGCCTTGATGTATGTATAATATATTAATGTTAAACTGTTGATTTTCCATCCCATGAATAGTTCAGCCAGGTGTTATTCCACGGTTTACTTTGTGTTCTGGATACTGAAAGTACTATACAAGCCATCTCAAATCATAAACCCCAAATTACAAAAAAAAAAAAAAAAAAAAAAAAAAACAAGTTAGAGCAGACCTACCACTGGCCTCGATGAACTTTTTGTGTAGCCGAAACGTGAGCAGAGGCTCTTTAAGTTTCCTCAGGAAGTCCTTAAGAAGTCCACAGACAACGTGGATGTCACCTACTTTGCTGAGAAGGAGGGGGCCCTTGCTACCCAAATACCTCTCTCTCAACTCCTTCACCATGCATTCTCCTCCTGGCACACGGTAAATCCCTCTCTGCGTTTCACACAGTGAAATGATAATAAAAAAAGTTACTACAATACATACAGTCATATTTATTAGCAATACAGTAAATACTTTCCAGTATGAAAGCAAAAAAAATAAAATAAAAAATAAAATACAACCTCCCTAAGTCCTCTTCTCTCAATTTCATTCACACATTGTGTAATGATGAAGGGGATTCTTGGATGGGCAAAAGGAGCAAAACTCTCCAAAGTTAGTTCCTTTAGGAGACAATGACAAACAATTTATACATGTAAAGTGTTGCCACCGTCTGGTGGTGGAAATAACAACAACAACAACAACAACAACTACTACTACTACTACCACCACCACCACCAATGCAATGTGGGGTTAGATGCCCTACTCAAGGGCCCTTCAGCCACTGATGAGGGTGCAGGACAGAACTAGTGATTCACTCCCCCACCCATATTTTTCCTACTGGCACTGGATGCAAACCTGCAACCCTCCAATCCCAAGACCCAACTCCCTGACCGTTAGGCCACAGCTGGCCGTATAGTGATGTGTAAACAGGTGGCGAGTTACCTCAGTGGGTTGGGGGTTTCCATTAGCACCTGGAGAACACGGTTCATTACACTTATGTTTGCACTCTGGGTGGGTTATGATCCGACAGTCCCGACACTTCAGCAGCATCTTGCCAAAACGGATTCTTTTTCCACATGGCGCACACATCTCAGGCCTGATGACCTGAGATTGAAACGTTTAAGTGCTACACAGTTAATAAAAATACAGTATTGGCTCAAAACTTAAGGGGAAATTCAGTGCAAAATTAACTTGACATGGACTTTCATGGCAACGACCAGAAACTACTGCAAGGTACTACCTGTAAAAACTATCTTTTTAATAAATGATTTGTAGATTTACATAGCCTCATTCTGAATGACAGGGTCCTTGTTATAATACTAAAGAAGTGTGGAGCTACTTTGATCTTTAACAGTTTAAAAATTATTTCTTCAAGCTTCTTCCATGCCCTCATCACTAGCTATGTGAACCTTTTCCACAAAAACGGTAAAAATAGTGAAGTTCCAAATGCAACAGGCTAGCATAGTTTTGCTCTTCAGCAAACTCAACTGTCATGTTTTAACATACCCAAGTTCATTTTACACCAAATATCCATTCTAGAAGTAGCAAGGCCTCTTACAGTTTTTGAAAGAAAGACATGACGCAAGGTTCTGCCCTCAGTAGGGATAAAGGCCTCTGGCTGACTGGGTTCTGTAGATGTCACCTCCATTTCAGCCATTGTTGAGGCCTCCATTTTGGATTCACTGTGAGGAGCCCAAACAGACGTTTGATCTGGAAGCAAAAAAAAAAAAGATTTTGAAGGAAAACCTGATCAAGACAACACAGTCATTTAAACCCCACTACTAGATTACAGCTCACATCAAAAAAAATATTGAACACTGGTTGAAATCGGATAATTATGCCACAGCTAAGTGGCCTAAATGTATTTCCTTACTTCAGTGATTATACACATGTATGAAATATTACTCCCTGTATTGTATATTGTTTTGTTATTTTTTTTCCCCCTCTCGCTCTTTTCCACTTAAAAACTATGAATAATAATAAAAAACCTGAGCCCCACTACTGACTCACCTGAAACAGATGGGAACCTCTCATAGATGTGAGCCCGGGGAGGATTCTCTACAGGTTCTTGAGCAATGTCAATGACCAGCTGAATTGAACTTCCACTCTCTGGAGCGTTAACTGACGCCCTGACTATGGTGGGCTCCACTTCCTGAATTCATATGGAGGGAAAAATGGCAGCATTTTTATGAAGCACCCTTAAAGTGTTCTTGCTCTGTTAACTGTGCAGCACAGGCCTTAAATACTTGTAACAGAAAGGTGGTTATGGAAGAAGTGCAGACAGAGAGATTAATATTTTATTTCATACATCACCACAAATCTCGTTTCAAGAACTTTATTTCTTGATTTGAAAGGAGAAAAACACAGTCTTGTTAGTCAATTGTGTGGTTTTGTTAATGCCATTATGCCTTAAAAAGATACACAAAATGTAGGTTTAAATTGTAAATGTTTTCAAGAGGTGCATACAAATCACACATTCTAGTGTATAGCGACACCGAAATACCACATTGCTCTTGGAAAATTCCGTCATATTCCACTACCTCCCCATTTTCTTTTAGGTTTGCCTACACAGTGGAAAAGCTCATAAAACAGCTGCCCCGTTTGTCTTTAATGAATGGACCAAACCATGCATTGATGAGTTGTCTCTCCTTACTTTTTCTGTTGACCTTGCTCCAAGGAAATCTCCAGACCGGCCACTGTATCTACTTCTTCTCTGAGCTCGGACATTGGGCCCGATGGAGGACCTCTGAAAAAAAGCAGGTGATCTCTCACAGCTGTGACCTCTTGAAAAGTTTTTTTTTTTTTAAATAAAGGTGCTTAAACACTGCTTACCAAACAGACAAACTACTTAAATGAAAAAAAGAACAATCTACAGGTAAACTAGAAAAGCAGACCTCCGCCAAGGCAGCTCAGATCACCACCGAAATCTAATCACTTTTAAGTTGGCCCATTTTGACCTATTCCATCCATAATTTTTTGAGGTATGTTGCTAACTAACCAACAGACAAACAAACGCTGATGATTACATAAGTATAACTATGATGAAGGTCTGACTGGCCAAAGTCATGTTTAAGCGATCTGTCTGTTTAGCAAGCGGTGTTGCACTTTTTGTTTTCCACAAGTTGTATCCAATGATACAGCGGTACCTGCAATATAGCGGGACCTGCAAGGTGTGCAGACCCCTGCAAGATGTACAGGCCTATCCTACCCTTTGTACTACAGAGTTGTACACTTGCAAGGATGGTAGAAATCGCACAGGAAAGTTAAATGGTTTCACAAATCTGTTTGATTAAGATGCCGAAACCTTCTGTGTGCAATCCCGACCCTCCTTGCAATTGTACCATTTTTTTTTTGGAGCTACATACCGGGCGAAATACTGGGATAAGACATAGGAGTAGACACCACTTTTACTTCTCTCTACTACACAAAGTAGTCATTAAATTGATAGCTGTTGTAGGCAGTGACCTGCCTTACCCTTTTCTCCTTTGCTCTAGACTTGAGGGGTTTCAGCACGGCAGTGTCCAAATCCTGTAGGAATCATGGGACAGACAGTCCTAGGCATATGTACACTTTGAGGCAGGCATGAAATAAAATGACATTCCTAGGTTGGCATTGTAGATTAAGTGACATGTTAAGATGAGAACTGCAATTTTACAATATTCAAGTCTGTTATGCACAGAAAAGAGAAACAACAAATTAGCAAATAAAGAAACATACCAAATCGTCATCAGTTCGATCATAACTAATGTCAGAATGTGAGTAAAAAGATGACTCATCAATGACTGTCAACCTGTAAAAGGGAATAGGCCAATTTAACATACAAACATACCATTTCTACCATTTGAACATTCGCCATATTAATATACCATATGTATGTGTTTATACATGTATATAGATACGTATACAGGGTGGGCAAGAAAAAAAAAAAACTGTCGTAAAGGCGTAATTCCCCTAGAAACTGTTTAATGCTGTTTTTGAAATACGATAGGTCACTCCGAGTCGCATATGCATTCTGCATGTGAAAATGTTCTTCTACCGTGATTGCCTCCATTAGTCAATGAAAGAAAATAAGCAGAAAAACGAGCGAATAAGAAAAGGGCCAAACGCAATTGGCATTTTTTTTAGGAGTATTTTTTATTAAATGGCCATAGTAGTCATCCCCTTACTTCCATGCTCATCAACCAAATCATTAAACTGAAAAAGCTTTAAGTTGTATGGTTTGAAATTGTGGTAGCCTCAATGATTTGAGGAGATATTTTTTTAAAAAGTGGTCCAGCTTTTTCTTTGGCCCCCCCTGTATATACACTTACCGTCTCTCTTTCTGCTGTGGAACAATGAGCCCCTTATGATTGAAGTCAGCTAGCATAGATCTCTGTTCATCACTGAGACATGCAGTTGTCTTACTGTCACTGATGAGTATGTCACAAATTGATTTTATCTGCCGCACCTGTCAATCAACAAAAATGTAAGACCTGAAACATCACATCTCCATCCACTTACACATTACCCATTCAAATTAAAAGACATTAGCCAATTAGATGTAAACACAGTATCCTATTAGTTTTAAACACAATACCCATTCAGATTTAAACAAAGTAACCATTCAGATTGAAACACATTCTCCATTCAGATCTGGGATGACATTACACTCGTTTTCCTCAATTTGGATAAAATCAATAGTACTCCCTAGGATCTTTGAATCTGGCAGTAGCACTTTAGCTATTAGTTTAGCATAAACCATCGAATTGGACTGGACCAGTTAGCATAGTACTGCCAGATTTGGAGATCTTGCTGCCAGATCCGGAGATCGGCCAAATGGATTAAAATATGGTAAAACTCAACTATTTTACTATAAGGGAGTTTGAAGATGAGCCTATTTCCCAAAAAAACTTTAAACTCATGGCCTAGTAGTGGACCAGGCTTCTAGCCTGGTAAACCAGTCCCTCATACTTCCATTTCATTTTGTACAGAGGGTCTGGAGTCGCTGCCGTTGAAATTCATGCATGCGGACTGAGCAAATCCTACCCAATCAGCAAACAAAGGGAGTGTTCGTAAGCGATGACGTTGACTGTGTGCTACATTTGAATTGTAGTGCGTAGGCAGGCTAATTGCATACGTGATGACCAGACATTAGCGATTGGGTAAAGGCAGAGCCACTTGTTTTAAACTTCAGCAGAGTCCACACCTCCAGGAAGAAATCGTTTCTCAAAGCAGCAATGCCAGACCCTCTGTACAAAATGCAATGAAGTACGAGGGCCTGTTTTACCAGGCTACCAGACTTCCACATTGTGCAAACTGTCAGGATACTCTCAATGGGCATAATTGTACTTCCTAGCGGGTGAATCCTTTTGGTGAACTTTACATCTATTGGGCCTGCCTTCACCCAATTGCTACCTGAATGCAGCCTATGTACTCAAATGTAATGATCTCATATGACCTCTGCTGTCTTACAACTGGTTAGATTAACATGACCTCAAACACAATGTGTGCTGTGTCTGTGTGCATGTTTGTGTGAGAGACTAACATGTGCGTAAATGGCAAAAGCTGAATTTTTCTTAGGGATCAAAACAGTATATACTTATTTACACTGAGATCAGATGACATTTGCCAGCTGCTTTAAGGCACAATATGTTGATTTAAGGAGGATGACAATTTCATGTCCACCAATATGAGTGACGATCATTTTAAATGATAGCAGTAAAAAAAAAGATGCAATAAAGTCATGGTATTAAACTCTAATGAAGCAGAGTGAAAGGTTTTGATTACCAGGTACTCATGGTCAGTCTCTGCCTTGTGACGTTTTTTGATCTCCACATCAACCTGATTGCGGGCATGTTTCAACTGGACCTCTAGAGCGGACCGGACAAGGTCAGACTTGGACAGCAGCTCCCTGCACTTCTTGAGCTCCAGCTCAGCATGAAGCCACTTCATCCTGGCAGCCTCATAGTCCCTTGCCACCTGAAGAAAAGCTGATTGAAAAATGTTAGGCCTACAGTTATAGCTTCATTCTGAGTTGGTTGCAAAATACATTAAAGTAACAAAACAAAACTTGACTTCAAGGACGCTGCTGGTTTTGATGCAAATTGAATATTCCAAACATGTTGCGTTGAGGGCCAGAACATAATCTTACCAAAATACTGCATGCAATTTGAAGTCCAAAACAGCTACACCGGGCCTCAATTACTAGATGATGTATAAATGCTAATGTCTATACTTCCGTTTACTTAAGACTATTATTGCTTCTTCAGACATGAATTCATAATGCTCTTGACGTACTTAGCCATACATGGCTGTGCAGGTCATTTGTTACCAAAAGATTGAATCATTCAATAGTCGTCGGAGAGGTCAAAGACGCTTACCAAGTTCGGTATTGTTTAAGTCCTCATTGATTGATGTTGTCTGAAGGCACAGGGAAAGGGCCTCTTTGAGGATAGCTTGACTCATTGAGCTGAGAGAAACAACAGCGGGGCAGTTTCGTGAGAAAATACATTAATTTACGTTCTAAAACAGGCTATGTAATATAAAAACACATAGCATACCAACAAGGCGAGCTTGCATTCCAAACATGTGTTGATGGAGCCATTGCTTATTATGAGCTGTAGCTTGGTCATTCACGGCAACCAGAAAGCCATGACATTTACGCACGCGCGTAACTCAATGGATAGTGATCTGTAGACGAGTTCATCAGCTGCAAATGTAAATCAGGTGATGCTGAAATTCCTGCACTTAAAAGGCCTGATTGTTCAACCATCGACCTACATTCACCAAGTGTGCATTATGAGAAGTTCTTTCCTATACAGCCTGTAGCACTAACCTGTACGGCAAAAGTAAAAATGGACCTCAGGTCATACCAACAAAAATGTTAATCAACTAAATTATACAACATATCTTTAACAATAACATATATAGCCGACTCTGATGCTCTTCCCGATATTTCCACACACAATAGCCTACAATTTAACACATGCCTACAGGTTACCAAATATACAACAGAACACATACAGTACCACCCTGCTGCACCATAGCATTTCTGGGGATAAGTGTGAGGAACTGGGGTAGAGTAGTTTATATGCACGTTTATTCAAGGACTAGGTTACAGAGCTGGACATCCGGTTTCAGGAAGCGTAAAACTTTGCCCCTATTTGATCCGACCACTCAACCACTTGTGCAATGCCGACACAAATCAGAAAGAATTTGGCAATTAGTGAGATCACCTGTGTTAAGTGTAGGCTACATACAGGCAGAAGGAATACCTGACAGGACTTGTGTGCTCTAAAGGGGATTCCCTCCTCTGTATGAGAAAGCAGACGTGGTGCTGCGGTTTAAATCAAATTTAGCATCTTGAATAAAATCTTAAACCGTTCCTTGCCTAAAGACATTAACAATATAAATGTGAGAAATCTGAGTTGTGGATCAAACGAGTAGGTTCCAGCATATGAGCCTTCAAGATGCAGCAGCAATAAATGTAACAATAAATGTTAGTGACTACAAAGTCTGTAACGCCTCTGCTTTTTCTGATGTACTTCAATAGAGTATTAGTGCAGTTAGTATGTAGAGGATTTAAGGCTAATAAACCTACTGAGAATCTCAAAACAAAGCAAAGTGCACCAAGTGTTAGTGTACATACTTTTTTTCTACAGCCTTGTTTACCAAGTCTAGGCTTACAGTGTGGTGGACATACATCCCATACACATCCAAACTGCCCGCTAATCAAATTTTCCATGAGGTCAACCGATATCCCTGAGCCACAAGCCTACATGAACTGTAAGCTTCTAGAGGCGCTACCTGCAGAGTGCCATCTGCTGTGATTTGCTGAGCATGTGTCAATTCACTGTATTCACTGAGTTCACTGTATATTTATCCCAGTATCCAAACACTGAGCTAAATGCATGTATTTTACTGACCAACTGAGTGTAAATGAACACAATGTTATGTTAAACCCAAGCCGTTTAGGTTGATCACAGGCCTGACAGATTTCCAATGCATTAAACAAAAGATGGAGATGAACAACATTTTATTGTCACATATTGAGTGTCCTGTGCATGAGTACATAAATAAGTCATATAACAAGTGATAAAAAGATGATGAAACATTGTACAAAACACTGTACCTTATAAACAATTTCACAATTTCCATGTTTGGATAAGGAGCATTATTGAAGACAGCACCTAAACAATATGTGTAAAAGGGTATGAATGTTCTCTTTTGCCATTCCTCACATATTCAGAATTTCATATGAAAAAGAATTGATAGTAAAATTGCAAAAGTATTGAAATACCCAAGGGATATCAACAATGTGTTAAAGGAAATGTCAAGAGGTCAGGGTCTGTAAAAGTCATTAGGTGATGAGGTCTCCATCTGCGAGCTGTTTCTTTCCAAGTTGTCATGTTAATTTTGAAATGCCAATACTCTTATTCTTGTTTAGGGTTAAAGTGTTTCATACCGAAACTGTCACAAACAATAATTATCTGCAAAAATAAATAACATAAATATATCTATATATACTGTATATAAAAGTTAAGAAATACCAGTAAAAAATGAAATGGCATTACAAAAACCTGTATCACTCATTTAAGAAAATGGTTTTGTTGTTAAAATCAGCCCCTGCTTTTAATCAGGTCCAACAAATATTAAATTAAATTAATTTACCTGCCACTGTATTGCACTTCTTGGGAGAATGTCATGTTTGGATTTTATTAAATAACTGGTATGTTTTTAATAGAACTTTAGCCTGGATTACAATGTATGCATATTGTGGCCTCATACACACATTTAAGTTTTTACAATGGATTTCATCACCACATACTCTGTATAGTATTTGAGAAATCTGGTATCCTGTTCAATATTTGCACATAAAAAACACATACTTAGAAAAGACAGCACGCTGTAGATGTTGTGCTGGTACTGCACACATAGAATTAAAAGAAGTATTCAAGTTAGCTCACAAAGTGTTAACATGAAACAGGCATAGCAAGTGTTGTTAACCATGTGACATTACTTCATGACCAACACAACTGATTGAAAAAAGGTCAATAAAAGAAAAGAGATTTACAAAGACACGGTCCTGCCGACTTAAAACAACCTATACACGTATTATGTTACATCTAACCATGATGTACATCACCAAAGTATCAAATGAAAGTAATTGCCATTTGTCAGTGTGATTACATGGCATACCACAGCACACAGTGCACACAACGAAATACAACCTGAATTGCAGGGGGCAGCCATGATGACGGAACCTGGGGAGCAGTGTGTGGGTACCATGCTTAGGGTACCTCAGTGGCATTTCTACCCCCTGTCATTATACTATGTGCTTGTGGTTACCTCATGTCATGACCTGGCACTGTGAGGGAAATCTCACACACTGCTTTAACCCATCTTAACTATGTTATAATTGATGAAATGAAATAAATAATTTAGAAGGTAAACTGTACATGCTGTTATTTTGGCTAATGGGACAAAACAAAATGAGCAATGACTTAGAAAAAATAAAGACACTGTCTTACACAGTTCACAGTACATTATAGGCCTAATACTTCACAGCAGTTTCCTCACCCCATATGGATCATTCATCATGCTGTGACAGAAGACCCCTTTGTCCATGCTTGCATTCTCTCACGCCAGGACATCCATTCACAATCCATTCAAAATTGCTCCATTCACAATTACCATGCCGTATTACAGTATATTCCCATTTCACATTACAGAAAAAAAAACACAAGAAACGTCTTTGCACAGTGGTAAAAAAATGGCTTTGTCTTCATCTGTATAGAGTATCCATCCACCCTCCTACACCATGTCCCTACTTTTACAAAACCATGTCCTTTTGACAATAATACCCAGAGCTGTCTTCAGGAGTTTTAGGTATAATACAAAGCGACCTGATTGTCCAGATTATGTGTGCTGTCCATAATGTAAAAAGAAGGTAGTCTTTAAATCCTAAATGTGTATTCCAGGATTGGTCAGCTGAATAGCCACCACTGCTTTGTTTGGTGTTGAGTTCATTTGAGTGTACGCACATATACCAGATGGCTACACAACTACAGGGAACAACTTGCTGGATCTGACAAAAAAGTCATGGGGAAGTGTTCTGGTTTAGACTTGTTTTGGAGCCTCCCGTTTCACTTTCACCGCTTACACGGAGGACGTTTGCACATCCTCCCCCGCAACTTTGCCCTGGAGGCTGCCAGCGAGTGTGTCGGAGTCCAGCAGCTCCACAACGCTGTAGGGCGAGCAGTCCTCCAGGCCCAGCTTTCCACACGCCCAGCCACAGAAGCCCTTCTCCAGGTCCCTGACGGCCTGCCACCACTCGCTAAACACCCAGGACACCTGCACCACAGCCGAGTAGATGGCCAGGGAGAGCGAGACGGCCATGATCAGCATGGGGTAGAAGATGATGAGAAAGGGGCAGACGGTGATCTTGTGCCAGAATGTCCGCTCCTCGTTGTACACCAGGAACACGTTGTACCAGGTGAGCGTGCCGTAGTAGAAGGAGGTGATGAAGGACAGGAGGAAGACCACCGGCACGCACGACAGGCTCCAGAGCACCACGTGTGGGCCCTGGCACACGCCCAGCCCGCAGGAGCGACGTGCCCGCCCGTCACGCTCACACTCGGCGTCCAGACGCTCCTTGGACTTGGCGATGTCACGCAGCTCCTTCTCCGTCAGCGTCACGTGGATGTCCACCATCTGGCCTTTCTTCTTGCCGCGGGTGATGGTGCCCGTCAGGGTCACGTAGCGGCTGTCCGGAGGCAAGCTCCACTCTGCTGGGGAAGAGGGGCGAAATAAGCCATTTATGCATTTATTGCATGTCTTTTTTATTGCATTGTACATTGTTATTGTACATTTTTTATCTATCGACAGTATTTATATCTTGTAAGCTACAGAATGTACAGAATGAATTTCCTGCAGCATCAATAAAATATATCTGTCTGTCTGTCTGTCTTTTTATCTATCTATCTATCTATCTATCTATCTATCTATCTATCTATCTATCTATCTATCCATCCATCCATCCATCCATCCATCCATCCATCCATCCATCCATCCATCCATCCATCCATCCATCCATCTATCTATCTATCTATCTATCTATCTATCTATCTATCTATCTATCTATCTATCTATCTATCTATCTATCTATCTATCTTTTATTCATGCAGGTGATGGTGTCACTTACAGAGAAAAGAGGAAGGATATGGAGAGTAGGCAACTACAAAGCGCTTGGGAGATATGATATATGCAACTGTGGCCTAATGGTTAAAGGTGTAATTTCGTGAGAAACTGTTTAGTACTTGCTCTTTTTGAAATATGATAGGTCACTCAGAGTTGCATGCTGCCGTAAAACTGTTCTTCTACCCTGATTGCCTCCATTAGTCAATGAAAGAAAATAGGCAGAAAAATGAGCGAATAAGAAAAAGGCAAACAAAGAGACGTACGTTTGTTAAATAGAAAAAACCACGCCACAATTGTGATTATCAGAGGAGTCTCGTTGCAGCACACATTCACTTAGCGAAGTATAGGTAAGTATGTGTGTTTGTTTAGAATGTTTGAATGTTCTATTTGGTGTGCTATGACCGAATGGGCTTTGAATGAGCTAGCCTGTGACTAGCATAACCAAGAACCTGTCATTCTCCCTGCTCCATCTCCTCCACCTTTCACTAATACTAGAGACCACTGCAAAATTAATTAAAAAAAACGATGCAATGACACTGTTAAGGTATTGGATTTAGAAAGTCATAGGCTCAATTAATCTACCACCAGGAAAAATGTGGGTGGAGGAAGCCAGAATAGATTGCTAGAAAAGCCACTATACTGCAGCCACAGAGCTCTGAATGGCTGTTATTGTGCCTCTAACACTTCAGTATCAGTTGGATTACAATCAACTCCTCAACGGTACTTATCAGTTCAGTGCAACTGCTGTTCACTGTATGATCCTTAACTAAATATTCTATATGCATATACATATATATACACACATTCATACATTTAAGGGGAGGGCACATAAGAATGTTCTTTCATTCTGTCATAAGGCCGACCTATTCAGCCCTACCTCCCTTCTGTACTACTTTGGCCCTTTCTTGCACTCTGTGTAAAGCACTTTGGGTCAACAGCTATTGTTTTAAAATGTGCTATACAAATACATGTGGCCTTTTTTTAACTAGTCCATTAGGACATGTCATTTTGAATAAAGATATTTTAATTAAGGAGTGCCTTGGCTTGAGACACCTTTCTCTTTTCTTTTTTTTCGAGAAATAAATGTGACCTGACTTGACATTAAAGTAAGACCTCACCGTCACCTGTGGGGGTGGTCAGAAACTTGGCTCCCTCCTCCGAGCCCCTCTCCTGAGAGTCCTCTCCACCCTGCTCATCCCCCGGTGGCCTCTCCATGTCCGAGCGGTACACGATGATGGACTCAGGCCTCGGCTCCTTCCTCCTCTTCTTCCTCCTCTTGTTGACGGCGGAGCTGGTGGAGCTCGGCTCCACGTCCTCCACCTGACTTACGGACGCCTCTGACCGTAGAGAAGCCAGGTTGGGGCTCTCAGAACCTGGACAACTCTCCATCTCCATCCTGTCTCTGCCTGATCAGACCACAAATTGGGTCTCTTTGTTACTCTGCTGCTTGACTTGAAACAATGGTCTCTTCAGGCTACAGATGAGTTTTGGTTTCATACATGGCAAACGTGAGAACAGTACAACCTGGAGGAGAGTCAAAATGCCATTGACAGATATTGATTTTTGGATTACCATTATTAGAAAGCACAAGCTGCAGAATGTAATATGGTTAGCTCGACTAAACAAATCATAATCAGAAACTCACATTATACGATAAAATAATCTAATTAATTACATGTTTTTCTACATGAATTTCATGCGAATTTTCTTTTATAAATGAAACGCACTTACTAAGGAGTTTTTTTTTCTCGCATTAGAATGCCTGGAAATCACAGTCTATTTTAATCACTCTCTGCACAGGCCTACACAAAACATTTGATCATCTCCTCATGTCCAGATCACAAATAAAAGCAAAACACACATGTACGACTGTAGTAGCCTACCCCATATCAGTAACCACCTTATAACCCCCCCCCCCCCCCCAACACACACACTGACAATGGAACAAGGCAATTTCATGCATTGTTATTTGCCGACACCCTTTTCCGTCTTCATCTCGCGAACTGAAGTGAGCTCGTGCAGCGAGCGGATAAAACCATAAAAATAAACGATAAGTGATGACAAAAGCGTGCTTTTAATTCAGTTCGTGCGAATGTAATGGTAACCATGTATTGTTCACGGAGTTGTCTACCCCGAGCTGGAAGATTAACGGTGGGAATATTTTTCTTTCTCAGCTGATCCTTTTAATCACACCCTCCACCACCGCTCCATGACATGCCGGTTCTATCTGCACAAAAACATGACACTGCGAACGATAATGAAAAATGCTTACCTTATTTTCAGTCGGTGAAATAAGCACGGTGTTGACTTTTGTCGCATAATCTACTGGGATACTGACTGTTTTATTCCATAACAGCCTGGTGACGCGTGTCCCACAAACAGCCGCCATACAGATGCGCTCATACACTGCCCACTGCCCAGAATGTCATTTACCACGCCCATTAATCCCCCCAACCTCTGTGCTACCCAATCAGAACCGGATATAGACCGGTAATTTAAATTCTGTGTAATCCAAAACCAGGTTAGAAGCCCCCTTCTCGAGCCTGGTACAGAAGTGAATAAGCACGGCGTAAAGCAAGCTGTCACTTCTAGGTTTTGTCTTGAAAACTTGAACCGGCCCCTACCTAAAGACTAATCAATTTTTGCATAACAATCAATTTTATCGTCATAAAAGTGGAATAAAAACAGTTATAATAAATGTTGTCACTGTTCTTGCTCTGCTTGTGCAATGTCTTATGAAGACCATTTCAAAGCACAAAGTCTATGAAAAAAAACGATGCATACACATTCAGGAGAGAACACATTATTTTTTAACCAGGCAGTGTATCCAATGTACCAACAGGGGTCTCTATTCTCCAGTTTATACATAGAGTTAAAACTACAGAGCAGCACACAGCCAGCCACAGAGTCGGCTAGGCTTGTGTAGACCAAAGCCTGTCTAATATTCATTTAACGTCCTCTGGTTGTATTAACTAACGGTTGTCTATACCTAGTCTACCGGAAATCCCTATATGCCCAATAGTAAACCCAGAAATGTTGAGTACCCTAAACTTTTATTTCTAAAATGTCATTTAGAGACCTAGGGAATGAAATTCAACTTGGTTGCCAAAAGATGGACGTTGGGCAATTTGCATAATTAACATAATAAGCTAATTTATCACTGAAAATCAAAGATGGCTGTAATTTAGCTTATGGTTGATGTACATCGATGATGTAACAGTAGGTCCACATAGTGAATGTCACAGCCACACCAGTTTTCACTGTGTTGCACCTTCATTTATTGCACATTACATATTGCACATTTCATTTTTCACCTACACCAGCTAACGAGAAGAGCTACCTTGAACTTTCCTTCTTGTTGGAAGCGTTCACCTGTATGTCTTATGACTATTTATTGTTGATATCTGTACACTTCATGTCCATGAGTGTAGCTGTGTGTTTGTGCGTGCATGTGTGTGTGCGCGTGTGTGTGCATGTGTGCATATGCATTTGGTGAAACGCAATTTCAGTCCTCTGTGTAATGCCTGTTAGGCTACATAGTGAATTGACAATAAAAGTACACTTTTACTTTGACTTTTTGACTTTGTATTCCTTCTAAGTTCTTTGTTTGAGTAGACTTTTCCCTTAGTTTTTGGCCTCTGCTTGCTTTTGTGTTTCTGTCTAATCTACAGTACTGTGCAAAAGTCTTAGGAAGGTGTGGAACAAATGCTGTCAACTATGCCTTCAAAAATGGAAGTGTTAATCATTTATGTTCATCAATTAACAAAATGCAGTGACTGAACAAAAGAGAAACCTAAATCAAATCAATATTTGGTGTGACCACCCTTTGTCTTTAAAAGAGCATCAATTCTTCTAGATCTATTGCATAGAGTTTTTGAAGGAACTTGGCTGGTAGGTTGCGCCAAACATCTTGAAGAACTATCACAGATCTTCTGTGGATGTATGCTTCCTCACATATACAACCAATTTGGTGTAATTGGTTGATCATACACCTGACTATAATCCTGCAAAATCCCTGATTTTGTGTGTACCCCCCCACCCCCACCCTCCTGATAAATTCAATTTCATCCATAACATTTCAGGGTTCTCAACATTTCTGGGTCCGAGAAATTTCCAGTACACTTTTACAAGGACAGACATCACGATTAGGATTTCAAAGCCATCTATTTATTTATTTATGTATTAATGTATTTATTTATTTATTTATTCAGTCAATCATTTAAACGGTACAGATTGAACAAAGCACTGCAAAGCGTTACAAGCTTTACACGGTTTGTTCTGTGATGCGAGCCAATCTGACATCAACTGGACAAAGACGCAGTGGCGCGCGCATCACTACCAAACGTCACGAGATCGCTAACGCAAACTTCACCATCTGTCAGTTTACACCGTTTCTTGCAGTCGCCGCATATTTAAACGTTGAAATATATTTAATACCTCGTCACAACAAGTAAAGTAAGTGAAGCTGATATAGCCACCATTTTCGTATTAGTTAAGATTCATGTAGATGCCTTCCGAATGCTGGGAGGCTGGAACAGCTATCTAGTTTGGTAAGGCTAGTTGTGAAGACGGCTGAAGGTAAGCTGTTCAGTAAACTGAATGCGAGCATGTGAACAGTGAAACTAAAAGTATTACGTTTTTCCCCCACAGTAAAATGGCTGATGACGATGTTATGGAAAATTTGGATAACCTCTTAGTACAGTTGGGTAAGTTAAGTCACACAATTTTTATACCTGGCTAGCTAACGTTAACTCATAATTGTTGACTTGCTAACTGCACAATGTTAGCTACCTGATAACAGCGCCATGTTTACATTAAAATAGTGGAATGGCACTACTAATACTAATTTTCCTTCTAGCTCTGCAGAGTCGAGAATTGTCTTCAAAAAGAAATGTTGCACAGCGGCACATTGAAGGTCAGTAAATATCACATTTATAGACACAGTCTTAGCGGCATCAAGTTACATCTGTTTGACAGGCGAATGTTGTGCTCGTAAGCTTCATGATTAGCAAGCTGTCGTTTCTCACCGCGGTTGAATTGGTTTGATATTGGATATTCGACACATTCAAAGACACTCATTTAACTTCTCATGTATATCACCGATTCTTTTCAAACCACGTGTGACGTCTTCATAATCATTCAGGGTATATATCACGAGACAGTAATTATTAAAAAATCATACTATGAGCTGATTTAATGCATCTTTGTGAATTCAACACTCATAAAACTTGTGATGTATGTCACCGATTCTTTTCAAACAACGTGTGACGTCTTCATAATCATTCAGGGTATATATCACAAGACAGTAATTATTTAAAAATCATACTATGAGCCAAATTAATGCATTTTTGTGAATTCAACACTCATTTAACTTGTGATGTATATCACAGATTGTATATCACAAGTTGTATGAGTGTTGAATTCATCAGCTCATAACATGATTTTTAAATAATTACTGTGTTGTGATATATACCCTAGATGACTATGAAGACATCACAAGTTGTTTGAAAAGAATTGGTGATATACATCACAAGTTGTATGAGTGTTGAATTCACAAAAAATCATTAAATGAGCTCATAGCATGATTTTTAAATAATTACTATCGTGTGATATATACCCTGGATGATCATGTAGATATCACAAGTTGTTTGAAAAGAATCTGTGATATACATCACAAGTTGTATGAGTGTTGAATTCACAAAAATGCATTAAATGAGCTCATAACATGATTTTTTAATAATTACTATCTTGTGATATATACCCTGGATGATTATGAAGATGTCCCAAGTTGTTTAAAAAGAATCTGTGATTTACATCAGAAGTGTAATTACATGAGTGACTTTGAATGTGTGGAATATCCAATATCAACTGCGGTGTCATTCTCACCCACCCCTCCACCTCCCCCACCTTCTTGGCATTATTAGTGAACATTATTTCATATCTCTGCCTCAAAAGTTACTGTCTGAGGTCACTGTATGTCCCTGCAGCCTGCCAGGCAAATATTCAGCAGAAGAAGACGTACATTGAGGAGACCAAGAAGAGCATTGAGAAGCTGGACGAGCAGATTGCAGAGAAACAGAAGACAGTGCAGCATTACAGAGAGAACACCAAGAGGTAAAGTATCAAGAACAAATTTTAAATCATTAAATATCTTTAAAGATAAGAAAGACAAGAAATCTATGAGTGAGAATCCTGTATGTTACTATACTGGAATGAGGTCATTGTCATAACCAGATAACCAATTTCATATGTTGTAGCATGAAGAGGACTCATGACCTAATGATGCATTATGAGAAAGTCCTGGAGAGCGAACTGGAACGCAGACATGAGAACTGCAGCCGAGACATGTGAGTTACTTTAAAACTTGTACGAAATCTTCAATTTGTAAAAAAAAAAAAACACTCTATAACACCATCATGACCATGCTCATTACAATCAATCCAAAATACACAAATGATTTTCCTGATCATTGAAAAGAACTGACAAAAAGAAACTGTATACTTTTGCATCTGTTATAGGAAAATGTATCAGGACAGAATTGAGAACTACAAGGCGGTACTGAAGAAACACAAGGAGAAGTACCACCAGCACCCACTGGCTCAGAAGCTCCTGAAGATCCAGGCCAAGAACGAGGAGATAGAGAGGAGGATCAGAGCCTGCGAAGACCAGATAGCCACTGGAGAGATAAAACGACAGGCCCTGCATGGTAATTAGGGATAATACAAACAGCAGCAGTGCTTATACAATATGTCTAGCCAGCATGTTTTTGAAGTCCCTGAGCTCAGCAAAATGGCACAGTAGCTAGCAAAGTGATCAGAATTATGCTGATTTAAGTGATGGTGGTAATAAAGGATGAAATAATCCTGAGAATTGTTTTGCAATATAGTACTTTCTGAATACCTGATAAAACATACCTGTATCGACTAGATAAGAAGCTCCTACCTAACACATAGGTGACACTGTCATTAGCATAAAACAGATGTGTTCGTTGTTGAGCATTAAAAGCTTACTCAAGGTTTAGGGTGGAAAAAGTAAGAATTTTAAAGGTGCCTGAAGTTACTGATTTAGTTTGAATGGAATTTGATATTTTATTTGTAGATGCAGCACTAAATAAAGCTCCACCACAGCAAGAGGAAAGGTATGTTGTATAACCTCACTTTTTGGAGTCCACTATCCTATTATATTGATTATTAATGTTGGGATTACAAGTTGTTAGACATGCTTAAGTATACACATTTTTTTGTGAGATAAACTTTAAGTACTCTAGCTGCTTCAGAACAAATGCAGTTATTCCTAATGTGAATTGCCTTGTTAAGTGTTGTGTTTGTTTTGTTGTGTGTTTGTTAAAGTGTGTCACTAGGTCACATAGAGCTTCAGATAATGGAACAGGGTGAACCTTCAGTGGAAATGAAGAAGCCACTGTCACAGGTACCACCCTCACTTTGTTGCTTTCAGTGCTTCCTGTCCCCTGTGGCTCTGCCACCTAATCTGTACACAAACACAGTTCTAACAGTATTTGATTAGGTGCATAAGGTGGTTTAGGAAATTTTAGGTCTGAACTTTTGTTGAAGCTGACCATTCACACTTATCATGGAGGTATTATAGTAACTGGAGAAAGTGAGGGTTAGGGTTAGGGTTAGTCCCGTACCATTCATTTCAATATTAGGTTAAGCTAGCAAATGTTAGGGTAGAGAATGCAGACAAAATTAAATGAGTTTTTCAAGTTTCAAAATGGAGTTTCACAGATCTCATTTTCGCCCCCATCTTACTTAGCCAGTTAAATATTACATTACTGATTGATGTGAGGTAGAGCAGAATAAAGGAAGGTATGTTGTATAACCTCAAAAAGGCGGTGACATAGTTCGGGAACACCCCTGTGCATGAGCTGAGAGTGGAGCACACACCAATCAGCATGGGGGAAATGGGAGCGGATATGATGAAATTTCTGGAAAATGGCGACGAGTTTTTGTGATCTTGTTCACATGAGGTTGCTAACATAATTTTGTATTTTTTGACTATGGATTCTGGAAGTCTTCTGTTACCCATAGAGCTCTATGGAAAAGAAATCCAGACAAATGTAGGAGTTCACAGTCAAGTTTGAAAGCAGCTATACAGACATATGAAAAAATGTTTTTCATGTTGAACACCCTGACACCAGCCCCACATTTTCTCACTCTGTCACACACACACACATTAAAATCCATGTTTTCTTTTCTCCAGAGCTCAGGCTGGGATGCCCTGGACGAAGATCAGGGGTGGGGAGAGGAGAGGACAGAGGAAGTGGGGGTGGGAATCGCAGACAGCAGCCGAAGCAGAGCAGGTTAGGATTGATGGCGTTCAGTGAATAATTAGAATGACTGAAGTTGAATTTTAACAAACTAGTTGGAAGTTAGGTTTTCTTGAAATAAAATGATCTACAATTTACTTTTTTCACAGTTTGCTAGTACTCCAGTGACTTTCGTCCAGGATTTAAAGTCGTGCTTATAGTGTTTATGTCCTTGCAGTTCAAAGGGAGGTAGCTGACAAACCCACGCAGGGACAGAGTGAACAGGTTGGGCCTCGTGTGTCTCTCAGAAGTCTCAGAATACTTCACTTGACATTTCAAATTACACTTATGGGATAGTCATGCATGTTAACAGCACATGTGATATTTTGAATAGGACAACGTCAAGGTTTTAGTCAGTCAGTTTAGGTTTAGTTGGTTAGTTAGTTATAGATTTAGTGTGTCAGTCTCTCAGCTTATACACAGTTGATGTTAAGAGTGTTGTCTTGAACACTCCTTAGTTTATTCATGAATTCAGTTCTCCACTCTGTTTAATAAACATATGATACTGGTTAACTTCGAGCTTAGGGTGTACATTCAACCCCTCAGGAGGCCAGCTTCAGTGTGGTTGGCATGGCTGAGGGGCGGGATGAGGGGTTTGCGGGGATGGCAGTGGAGAGCCGAGGGCTGGACCCTTCCACCCCAACCACCCCGACCCCCTCCACCTCCGCTGCTGCAGCTGGTGTGGATGCTTCTGGCGTGGGGGCCGCAGGGGACAGCACACCCCCTCCTCATACTCCCCCCTCCAGGATGAAGGCAGCTCTGTCCACCCCAACCTTCACGATCGGGTGAGTTGCTGTGGATGAGTGGATGGGAGAGTTAGAGATATTGATTTGAATATTTTTATCATTTGCATGTATCACATAAGCATTTTTACCTTCTGATTATGTTATTTTGACATTAAATAATAGTTAGTGAACTAGTCAGTTTTGTTTTGTATGTGAGAAAATGTGATTTCATGGCAATTGATTAGAGAAGAATGCATGGAAAAGCACGTATAGACTACATCCTTACACTACAGACTACACCTTAGACTACATAGATAGACTACATCCTTCCACTGTCCTTGCCATGAGTATCACTGCCCATTCATACCATTCAGTGAGGGTGCTGTAGATGTTTCTTGCACAATATATGTGATCAAACATATCAAACTATAACATCATCAGATCTGTGGTTGTCTGTGGCACTTCAGTCTATAATAGTTTAGGAATTCATTTATCAACAAAAAAAAAATCTTATAATAATCAGTAATTCCCAGTTCTGGTCTGTTATGTTTAGGGCTCTGTTCAAAATGTTCACTTGTGCACTAAATAGTGTCAATCACACAGTGTGCTATAGTTAACGAGTGCATTTCTTATTTGCCTCGGCTTCATTTTTATGTCTGTAGGGCACTATAAAGTCAAATAATGCACCCTTCGGATTTGTCCTGGGTATATTTTTATTTACAAAGACTTCCTGTTTGTCCGTGTAATCTTTTAACAGAAGTCCCGCTGGCTCCCTCAGTTACAGTAAGCAGGTCAGATTTGGTGTTGTTCAGTGAACAATCACAAAGAATGAAGTCGAATTTCAGCAACCCAGCATTAAAGTCACGTTATTCAGTCTAAATCATACTTTAATTAGCTTTTCCTCACACTTCAGTGTGCCAGGCATGACTTCAGTCATGTCTGTCCTGAATATGAAACTGTGCTAAGGTTTGGTAATCTTTAAACAGGAGTCCTGCTGGTCCCCTCGGTTGCAGTGACGGCTCAGAAGAGAAGTCCCCAGGCTTCGTGTTCACCATGCCCGCCGAGCCAACCCCATCAGGATTCTCAGGCTTTGGCTTCGACATGGGCTCTGCAACACAGGAGGTCAGGGAAGAAGCACACACTTTTTTCAACGTGTTGAAAGTTGATGATCCTTAATGTTTTGATTACCACAATCAATGTTGTTCTTGTACGGTCCTGTCTGTTGCGGGTGTGACGTTTTAAAAGAGAAGCTGTCTATTTCTGGTTTGTGGTTTAGGTTGACATACTGTAATGTCTTAATTTTTTTATTTTCAGGAGACTCCATTCTCATTCACAAGTGAATATTTCAGTGATAAGGTACGTATGGGTGTGTGTTTGGTGGCCTTGCTTCTACAGTAGAGAACTGGGAATAGCAAGAGTATGGGTCACAAATGGAGCGTACATGTTAATGCAGGCTATGTCTGTAAATTTGCCCTGGATAAAATTAGCATATACCTACATGCTATGCAGCATTAATGCATTTTACCTTTTGCACATTTATCTTTAACACCCAGTTGTCTTTTAGTATTTGCTCAGTTTGCATAACAAATGTTTTGTGGCTTTACAGAAATTCCCTGAAGAAAAGTTCTCAGGTATGGATTTTGTTAAGTTGAAGTATTGCCAGTAACCACTTTTTATAGTTGTTCTACATCAGGCAAAATAGGCTTGTCAGAAAAAAACTCTTGAGTATATGTCCTTTTCAATACGTAGTATTATGCAATACTGACCAGTGTTTGACAGATTCTCTGCTGCCATTGTTAATACAACTGTGACATTCTATGTGATTAGAGCCTTACGTTTTCACAACAGCCTCAGCAATAAATCCTCATGTATCAGTGTTGTGTGGGTGATTCGTTTATTCCTCAGCAATAATGCTTTGTGCATGATTGGTTTAAGGTTTCCATTCAACCAGTAACTGTATTGTGTGTATGAGTGATTTACGTTTTCAATTTGACCAGTATTATTACTGTTTGTGATTGTTACAGTACTGTGTGTGTGATTGGTTTAGAGGTTCCATTTGACCAGTAACAATATTATGTGTGTGATTGTTTTATCCTCCAGTATCAGTACTGTGTGTGTGATTGGTTTAGAGGTTCCATTTGACCAGTAACAATATTATGTGTGTGATTGGTTTGTCCTCCAGTAACAGTACTGTGTGTGTGATTGGTTTAGAGGTTCCATTTGACCAGTAACAATATTATGTCTGTGATTGGTTTGTCCTCTAGTTACAGTACTGTGTGTGTGATTGGTTTAGAGGTTCTATTTGACCAGTAACAATATTATGTGTGTGATTGTTTTATCCTCCAGTATCAGTACTGTGTGTGTGATTGGTTTAGAGGTTCCATTTGACCAGTAACAATATTATGTGTGTGATTGGTTTGTCCTCTAGTTACAGTACTGTGTGTGTCATTGTTTAGGGTTTCCATTTGACCAGTAACAATATTATGTGTGTGATTGGTTTGTCCTCTAGTTACAGTACTGTGTGTGTCATTGTTTAGGGTTTCCATTTGACCAGTAACAATATTATGTGTGTGATTGGTTTGTCCTCTAGTTACAGTACTGTGTGTGTGATTGTTTAGGGTTTCCATTTGACCAGTAACAATATTATGTGTGTGATTGGGTTGTCCTCTAGTTACAGTACTGTGTGTGTGATTGGTTTAGAGGTTCCATTTGACCAGTAACAATATTATGTGTGTGATTGGTTTGTCCTCTATTTACAGTACTGTGTGTGTGATTGTTTAGGGTTTCCATTTGACCAGCCAGAGAGCGGATCTGAAGACGACTTCCAGTTCCCATTCTCGGCCAAGAGCCCCACACAGAACCCCACCTCCGAGGACAAGGCAGGCACCAGTGATGGATTCCCCTTTTCCTTCAACTTCGGAAAGTTCTAGACAGCTGGAAAGAATTGTCAGTAACTTGTCAACAAATGTTCTGTTTAAGAGTGGAATAGGCTATGAAAGTCTGTTGGATAAATAGGTTGTGTTTTAAATTTCGCAGTGCATTTCCACAGTGCAAATCCACAAACTGCAAGGTTTGAATAGGATACCTGACATATACAGCCTGATGTGCATACAGTGGATGAACCACGCAGAAGCAAAAATGAAGTAAAATGTATTATTACATTTCTAGTGTTCAAAAATGTTATTTTTAGCCTGTATCTGTAAACTAGTCACTTTGTTGTCTTGGTCACAGAAACCTTGTGTGGAAACTAACATTAGCTTACAATGCAGACAGACACAAAGACCGATGAGAATTTGTTACTGTGGTTTGGTTGGGAAAAATGTGATATTTTTGTCATAGTATTTATTGTAATGAAAGAGCATATCTAGATTGATGTCAGTAGTCAGTTCAGTGACATTTATAGTTGTTTATATATTCAGATGGTAGTGCTTACACAAATACATTCTTACACTTGCATGGAAGTTAACTTGACAGAAAAAAGACCGTAATAAAAAGTACAGAAATCAAAGACAAAACGTGTGATTAAATCATGTTATAAATTCATCACAATTGACATTCAGTCATATTAACACTATGTTCACATTAAAGTGCTACTAATAATACATACATCTACCCACTGGAGTGCTACAACACTACTAACAGCTAATTTGTTCTAACAGCACAGACAATTACTTAAAACTTAAAAGTAATAATTAAAGAACTGTTACACTTATTGCACTTACAGTACTATTTGCTCGACTTATACTTTTTTGAAGGGTTGCTTTACAGGTTCATGTGCAAGGTGCTTAATGTAATATCAAACATCAGTTAATACCGTTATTTACCTTTCCCATTTACCTTTACCATTTCACTAATAAAATAAGTGACACAATCATTGCAGAGCACACCAAGTGTGTGAAAGTAGACAATAACGTCACAGTGATAGACACGATATCTGGCACGAATGTTTTTGCGATAAAAGCTTACAGGTTCGTGCAAGGACAGACTTTGCACAACTGCAGGGATGTCCAGCTGCATCAAACTTTGGCCACAAATGAGTGAGATATATATCTGTCCAAAGAATGTGTGTGTACAAAGCACCATATTATAATAGGACTATTTGGAGTTAGTAACCGTGGTTGATGGATGTAAAAGTACATGAGTAACTAAAACAAGCTGATGAGTTTTCAAAGCACCACAGTCTGGCACTACCAATCAGTTCGTTCAAATAATTCCTATGGTGTTTTCTACTTTTTCTATGTAATCTAAATGATGAGGTTTTGTTCCATTGGTGGGTTTTAAGCTGAGGTGAATTTTGTGTGTTACATCTTGGTGAGGTAAACGCTGGGTGTGAATTGGAGGCAATGGTCTGGCAGCATTGAAGCACTGGGACATTGGTTTCTTATCCGGCAGACACACAATAACATCAGCATAGAGACAAACGGCCTTCAACAGGTAACCTTACGGTTAGTGACTGCTCATAATTATAACAGGAATGTCTATCAGTCAATCTGCTTGGTGTATGTTTAATCACTGCACCGCATATATCCTCAGTTTCACAAGTACGATCGTTCAGCCTTTTTAGGGGCTCCACCTTAGATTGTGTTTGGTCTATTATAAGGGCCCAGTAATAAAAGGGAGTCCGTTAAGGCCACTATTAACATTATTATTAACAATAAGGCCTAAAATTATAGTCTTTTACAGATCCCAAAATTTCTATCTGTGCCCCCTGGTCTGGCCCATTAGCTAAAGCTTTGAGCACAAATTCACATTCATGTGTGTGATCGCATTGTCATCTAATCCAAAATCAAGCAGAAGGCTACAAAACAGTCCAACAGATTTGTCTTTAATATGGCTTTGAGAATCATAGCTGTCCTGATGCAATAGCACGTTAAAGAGCTTTCTAGTAATTGTTTAGCCCTGATTGTTGCTTAGATTTGGCCCTAATATTTTGAAGTTTCCTGAGCGAGTTATTTCTGTTAGGAAGCAGAAAAGAAATCACAAGAGCACATGGACATTACATTTATTGCATTAAGATTAGAAAGAAGCTTCGCTAACTATCACTTTGTGTGGTTTTGATGCGTGGTTATATCTTTATCAGATTAGTCTGTTAAAGATGCAGCCACACATTAAAACATTAGTCTTTGCCCGCCTACATTAAACACAGTTAAATGAACATGTGCTTTGGTGATGCCTTTTGCACATCTGTCTCTCTCCTGAGAAGCACAAGCTTGGGCTGGCTTGGGACAAGCTTCCCCTGGTCTGTGTTCAGCTCACCTGAGGCACCTGTACTGGTGAGAGTGAGTGGGGTGGAGCAGAGGATGAAATCACGGCTTCAGAAAGTAAAAAAAACACCCTGCCACAAATTTGATCCAGCCATTTTTTGAACTAGCTGATCACTAGTAAGATCACTAAGCACTAAGCACTGTGCTTAGTGATCAGTAAGATCACTAATCAGTAAGATCACTAAGCACACAGATCATCAGTCAGGTAGATCAGCTAATTAGTGAAATCACCTGTGTTAACTGCACAGGCAGAATGAATGCATGGCAAGGCTTTTACCTTCTGAAGATGGGACCTTCAACTGTGGAGTGGAGTAGTGTGATGTGAGGTGATGAGTGGATGGACTAAGAGTGGAACGTGGATGGATGTGAGATGTTGGCTAGTTGTTACTGGTCTTGTCTCAATGTTCTGTGTTGTTTGCTTTCTTTTAAAAGCCTGTGTCTATGCTCAGGGATCGCCGGGTCACATGTTCCATCTCTCCGGTGACGTAGTCGTCGAAGTTGGTCTGGTACTTGGCCAACATCTTTAGAATCAGTCGGTGATTCAACCACCACTGGCTCTTGGGTATTCTATGTCTGGAACACAGAAACACACCGAACACAAACACACACGCAAACACACACATTCACAAGAAATGACCATCATCTCAGTGCTTGTGGTATCTTTGTTATACAGACTACTTTATCGACACACATGCTATTGAATTCAGTGTTATTGGCTCGTACTGTACTTAGCAGCCAAATGTCTATGTATTTTTTAGTGTCCAAGCTACTCACTGGAAGTCGGTCTGCTCCTTGAGCTCTGTCACAGGGCTGAAGGACAACACTTTTCTGTTCAGTCCAATCACACATGCAGTTTCTGGGGCATTGGCGAACACCCTCCCTGATACACACACACACACACACACACACACACACACACACACACACACACACACACACACAGGAAGGCTCACCCATCAAGGCATAAGCTACAGCCTCATAGACAATAGAGGTGATATAGTGAAATGTAAATTAAATTACATTTATTACTATACTGAAAATATTTGTAAAAATTTAAAAAGTGAGTTCCAAATGTACAACTTAAGTGTTTTAAAAGTAGAATGTATGGGGATGTAAATGTTGTCTCTATTAAATCACACATGCTGTTTAATTGCCACAGAATAGTGTTCAGTCTCATAAATGTAAACTAAACTTCTGAATAATTCAGTCTTAAAGCAACACTAAGTAGTTTTTTTAACGTTAAAATAATATTTCCAAAATCGTTTCAGTGGTTCATCAACTTGTAACAGGGTGAAAGGCACTTCTGAAATCACTTTGCTGCCTTCCATGGGTTATAACCACAGTAGGTAAGTTTGGAGGAGCGGACCGTCTTTCTGTAGTTCTCTATGAGAGACAATTCCGCTTCCAACCTATAGGGCGACCAAGGACAAAAACTACTTAGTACAGCTTTAAGAACTAAAACCTTTCAGGATTACCTTGTCTGAAGCTTTCCACCATCTTCTCACTGAGCCACTGGACCGACTTCACTCCCAGCTTGGTGCCAAAGTTCCTGTCAAAGGGTGAGGGCGCCCCTCCCTGTCAGCCAATAAAACAGGAAGTCAAACACAGGACCTGTCTTCACTCTACTTTGTGAAGGTTTGTCAAGAGTAGCTTAACAAACCACACTGAGAGAGTGCCGATTTAGCAATAAACCACCAGCTGCCATTTAACCCTCTGGAGTCCGAAGTCAGTAGTAAACTTGTGTTTACAGAAAAAAAAACATTTCTTTACATTCACTTTACTTCCACATTATTATTGTCAAGGTCTTCCAGAATATAACTATATGTTTTTAGTAAGCTGAAAAGTGGAAAGGCTAACAGACTGCCTCAGAGAGGCCTCAGAGCCCAGAGGGAACACAAAACTTGGAAAGGGTTAATATCGCTCCACACTAGTGCAGTCAGACTGGGATACAGGTACCGCCTGAAGGTACCCGCATCAGTACTATGGGGTACGCAAAATAAATCTATGAGTGAGCATAAAGATAAAATTTAGCATAAACCAGAATTAAAATAATGTTTAGGTGCACACTATCAAGTGAAAAGATTTACATTAGTATGTGTCATATGTGTTCACAGTTTGTTGATGCAGCAATCATTATGCAAAAATATTCAAAGCAAGCTGTCTATGTTGCAGGGAGTTTTCAGTGGAACATAGTGTCTTGGGGGGGTACGTGGCAGTTAAAACATAATAAGCCTAACATGTCCTTAATGTTATACTGAAACATACAATGAATGTTTTACTGAGACACAGTCTCCTAATGCACACAGTCGTCTCATTACCTGCTGGAGATGACCCAGGATGTTCACCCTGCAGTCAAAGATTCCCCGCCCCTCTGAGGAATAGAGCTTGTGGATGAAGTCAGTGGTGTAGTGCTCGTGGCACTTCTCATTCCTACACAGGCGAGCAGGACAGAGACCGCTTACAAATCTTACAGATCTCACACATGTAACACATGACAGAGGACGGACAAAACTTCAAAAATCTCATGTGGAGCACAAGCAGGGTAGCTCCTGGTCTTTTCAGTGAACATCTACACCATGCTCAAGTAGAATTATTGATATGATATGCATTCAATACTACAGGAGGTATGGTTGAGTGGTTATGAGTCAGTAGGTCCAGGTGTGGTGAGGTCTTGCCGGATGAAAAGCATCACACCTTTAAAGCAGCACTGTACAACTTTTTCAAATTAATTAATCATCTTCACAAGTCGATAGATGCTTAAATGAGTCATTACCAGGCGACTGAAGAATTTCTCGACCGCCCCCACTGTCTGTGGACAGAATACCACCCTAACAATATCTGTATGCCCATCCTGGCACCCTGAGTCTCACAAAGTCTCGAACATTGCGAGAAGCAGGATCATGTTAAATTCTGAAGAAATTGTGACTTTACTTACCACGGTGGACATGACTACTTTTGTATTCGCCGGTTACTCTGATCAGTTCAGTTGGAAACACATGCATGCTTTTTCCATTTACTTAGAGACACTAGGGGGAGCTCCATTGAGAAAAAGCACAACGGAACACAAAGTTCTATAGTGCTGCTTTAAAACTGGCTGAACCTCTAACACTGTAGAGTACTGCAAGTTAATGTACTGATATCGTCCTTTTGTCCCATTTTGGTTGGCCACTCTCCTCTGTTAGTGTCATCAGACTGTGGCTACCTGACCAGTCTGTGACTGAACTCAGGCTTCCTGCCTACCTCAGCACCAGGCCTCTCTGGATATCCTTTTTCATCTTCTCCGTCAGATGCTCCACGTTGGTCTGTCAAAGCAGAGAAACAGAGACCAGCAGTCATATCACAGATGCATGCTGATCATTTTATGACACTGATTATGACATAATTTCCTGAAGAGCACTACCATCAAAGAGCAGCATACACTAGCCTTCATGATCCTATCGCTGATAATGATCATAACACTTATTATGACATCACTTCCTGGAGTGTGCTGGACGGTGGTGCTGCTGCTGTTTGTGCTGGTTCACCTTTAGGTCGTGGATGTTGAAAGGATCCTCATAGATGTAGGCAGCATCAGCACCCACAGCGATGCCTGTGGTGGTTGCTAAGTAACCGCAGAAGCCCCCCATGGTTTCCACGACAAACACCCGTCTCTTGGTGCCAGAAGCAGACTGTTTGATCTTATCGCAGCTCTAAAGTGAGAGAGGAAAACGATGGTGAAATATTTATATTCTATATTCCATCATGCCGAGGAATTCCAGGCATAAAACATGGCACACATGGTATATCTGCACCCACTTTCTTTTGCCAAACTGTCATGTCCAAGTTGTAATGTATTAGTAAAGACATTCTGTAATGTAGTAGTAGTAGTGTTGTATAGAAATAAACATTTTGTTCGTTCTCCTAGTGGAACACTGAAACAGTCTGCTAGCAGAACAGTGTGTACCAAGAGAATTTCGATTTATGCTAGCTTAGGGTTTTGTTTCAGTTGAGTCCCACCACAAATCATGAAATCACTGAACCGCACTGTTAAGACACATTCTTTAAACATGGTTGGACCATGCGACTTAGTAAACAAACCCAACAATAGGAGGACTGACTTAGGCCTTGTTTCCACCGACTTGAGCGGTCTAATCTGTTAACGTGCATTCTAATATGGACAGAAAACAGGTACTTTCTGTCTACGCGCTGTGTACGGTGAGTGTTTGGTGGAAATTGGCCCTTAGGACTTAGGAAATAATAGTATGGAAATAATAACAATTAAACATAAAGTGCTTAGTTTTCTCCCAAACAACAGCATGCTGCAATACAGTTTGTAGTCAGGAAGGTGTAACTCTCTTCTCCCAAAGGTCCTCTTCTTAGGTGCACAAATATCGTGTGTTTTCTTTTAACACTGTCACACCCTTAAAACAACACAGATATGAAAACTCACAGACATGGCTGCATTGACGGCAGTGTCGGCACCGACGCTGAAGTCGGTACCCGGCACGTTGTTGCTGATGGTCGCTGGGATGATGCACATGGGGATGCAGAGCACGTCATAACGACCGCGAGCCTCATACAGCTCCAGAACCCCCTCATACGCCTGCAGGGAGATGATATTTACACTTGTAGATGAACTGACATTTGTGCGCAGAGGAGAGGAGAGATTAGTATATAGTATATATCAATGCGTTTAAAGTTCCAGCTTATTACTTATTTAAGGGCTTGTTTTGACCTGCATTACTTTCAGCACTGCTTACCTCAAAACCCCCAATAACCAGCAGAGACTGGATATTGTACTTGTTGAGGTTCTCTACCAGTCCCTCCATGCAAGTGCTTGGCAGAGTTCTATTGGAAAGCAGGAAAGAGGAAAGACATGAAAAACAAAATAAAGTCAAGACAGCAGAGCACCACAGTCACGTACCCGCATGAGGGGTGGGTAAAAACATCTGCCAATTATCTTAACCTGGCCTTAATCTCTTCTTCTGACAAACAAGGCTGAGTAAACAAGCATAATGATGAATATGAATAATTAAAACTGTCTCTTCTTGTGTGTTTCTCACCGCTTGGTTCCCAGTATTGAGCCTCCTTGGCCAGTCCAGCCGGCGACCCCGTGCCACTCCACCTCAGACACCTGCAGACAGACGACAGCCTTCATATACCATGTGTGTGTAAAGCTAATCACAACACACTATAAAACTACACCCAACATAATGGGAAACATCCTGTCATATACTCTTTGTTGTGTGTGTGTGTGTGTGTGTGTGTGTGTGTGTGTGTGTGTGTGTGTGTGTGTGTGTGTGTGTGTGTGTGTGTGTGTGTGTGTGTGTGTGTGTGTAAGGTGTCCTTGGGTACCTTGAAACAAACAAACAAATAAATGGGTGATATTTTCAGGGAAGTCAATGTGCATGTGAACATGGATGTAAAGTTATTACCAAGTACTGGTCCTTACTATTAGCTACAGGAGGCTACAGTCTACAGGAGCAAATTCACTTGAACAACACTGTTGATGAAACACAGTGTAAGATCCTGTAGTATTGTTTCCTGTTGCTGTGTGCTCTATTTCTCCACCACCTATTGCTCTCTTTCCCTTTCCTCTTTCCACAGTCAGTACACTGCCTCTTTTGTTAAAGACAATGGAGTGCTTTCTGTTCATCTTCATTAATGCAGTTGTATGCAGTGTTTGTTGTTTTTGCTTAGTTTAAAATGATTATTCTTTACAAATGATGAATATATGTTTGAATGAACTTATCGGCAAATTTATATATCTTATAGGCCAGACATGTCCAAAGTCCGGCACCTCTCAGAAAAGCAATAACATTCCACCCCTCAACACATTCTAAAAACTGCATGTTCGATGCTTTGATTATTGTGATTGGCTGAATTGCACCTATAGCAACCTTGCGGTTAGCAGCCTTAACAGCGATAGGTAAGTTGAGGAATGCAGGTGCATCTTTTATTATAATTTCTTTACCATGCATAGTATAGGCGACTATAAATAAAGAGAAAAATTTACAGCGAGGGCCGCCGCTCCCAGGACAAGTGGAAAATTTAATATTTTCATAGAATTGAATAATTGAATTGAATAGAATCTAGGCTCAGAAAAATTCACTTTCTGCACTTTTTTGCATGATACTACCTGCTGAAAGATTCTAAATTATAATGTAAACAGGATCGCACATAAAACAAAACAAAAAATAAAGCATGTACAGTACTATAGAAGAGTAGATACAGTGTGCGTTAGCAGTGTGTCGCTACCTGTCCGTTGGCTAGGCCGTGGAAACCATCGTTGACGATGTAGACGCGGTGCCCCTGAGCCAGACCCACCCTCACGGCCGAGCGCACCGCGGCGTTCATGCCGGCTGCTGGAGCGCCCACGTTCAGGATGGCCATCGAGTAGCTGCTCTGTTGGACCACAGGGTTAAGAACAGCAGTTCATGTAGTTCAGACCGACTACTCTATACAGGGTATGTGTTGAGATTTACTTGCACATCTTAACATGCATATATTAGAGAGACTGTTGGGTATGGGTTTAGACTACTAGATTCTTGCACATGTTAACATGTTAATGTAATAGTTAAACTGTTGGGCAAGGACAGACGATACAAAAAGGCAGTTCAGCTTAGTTTTAGGTTACACAACATTATACAATAGGTAGAGAACATTGAACATCCCAATAATGCCACACAACTGAGCAAAACCTTCAAACATGGGAAATTAGAAGTTAAAAAGCATGAACATCCCCAACTATTGTGTCTTAAACCTTCCTTCCTGTCTGGAGCATGCATAGCATTGATAGTGAAGATAGTGTGGTGTTGAATGGAAGTCACTCTATACAGTTCAAATTCATGCATTAATGGATGCAGATGTATAATGTGGTATGGCTTACCTTATCCTGAGCGGGTTTCTGGTGGGCTAGGAGCTTGTAAATGTTAAAGTTGTTCTCAAAGCTCCTACAATAACAAGTCAGGGTCTGAGTTAGGCCAATACTGAGCCAAACACAGCTTGAAGATTACGTCAAAATTCACAGGAAAAATGTGCAGACCAACTGTAACATGTTGTGTGGACCTTATTCCAGCACAGGAACTGTCCCCAGACATTTTTTAAGCCTTACTTTAAGTTCCACTCTGGTGATAGTTCAGGTACCTGATTTGAGAGGGTGCTCTTACCTGCCCCGGAGCTGGATGGTTTCATTAAACCGCTTCTCGTTCATCGCCTTCTGGACCTCCTTAGTCTGGCAACAGACACTAGATGTTACACATTTTATAACACTGACATAAACACTGTACATGTAAGTAAACTACACGATATCCATATTAATATCTACACTGCTAATGTGGATATAAATGTATGTACATGGTAACTACCACGAGTAGCAAACACTGAAAGTAAAATGAGAGATTCAGTGTAAATTAATTCCTTTTTTTAATATCCACCTACACAAGTGCATGTATGTTTTGATTATACTTCCACTCATAATATTATATAATGCTATTTTTTCTGTCTAGTTTTTTTGTTTATAATGTGGTGTTTTTCATATTACTGTACGTTGCTTTGGAGAAACACATCTGCTAAACATGGGCCATGCTGCAGCGCATTACGCGCTCGCGACATGCACATGCTGTCATTACTATTCTGTGTACGCTTGTTCGTTTTTTGCGGGAAAAACTCATGTTGTCTAGATGTGTCAGCAAAAAGAAGAGATGTGGTCTGGCACAAAGCTCACCAGATGCTATTTTAAGGACGCAAAAAACAAGTCCGTCAATGACCAAGGAAAACCTGTTCGGTAGTCAGTCGTGCATTGCTGAAAAGCTATTTTATGGGCGAATAATGCTTTGGGATATAACGAATCCCCCGCTTGATGAGTGGCTGTCAGGGGACGATGGCTATCCACTAATGGCATGGTTAATGACACACACATCATGCCAACAACAGCTATACACTAGGTGAAATGTCTTTAAACTCCAAAAAAAATGTCCATTTGCATACAACATAAACACTGGCAAATATTTGGCAATAACACACATGTATTGAGCAATCTGTTTCTTATTTAAACATATACACATTATTCATAACCAAAGGGAAATTACGTGTTTCACACAAGTAAGTGAATAAGTAAAGAAAAAGTCGAAATAACGAATGCATAAAGGTTTTTGTGGGTTTCTTCCATCCCTGTAGATTAACTGCTCACGCATGAGCAGATCGGTCTCCAAAGAAAAACGCCCTTGATGTCCAGGCAAACCCGCCATTGTAATAGCAACAGGCCATGGAAAATGTCTACAGTTTGACAGGTGGACTTACCATCTCCACACACTCCATGAGGGGAAGCCTGGTGGCCTGGTTCCCTGACAGGCCGATGACACAGGCAGGGGTGTCAGGCGTAGCCTCCATCAGTGCCACCACTGCCTCCACCCCCAACCTACTGCTCTAGGGGGCAGAGGACACAGGATGGTGATCAGAGGAGAAATAAGCTTTAGGACACAGAGATTGATTATATAATTGTTTTTTTATGTGAACTATCCATGTTTTAAAGCAACACTAAGTATGTTGTTCAATCTTAAAATAATGTTTTCAAAATCGTTTCAGTGGTTTTAACAGGGTGAAGGCACTTATGAATTTGCTTTGCCTCACTCCATGGGCTATAACCGCACTAAGTTTGGAGGAGGTCTCTCTGTAGTTTAAATGAGAGATAATTCCGCTTCGAACCTGTAGGGCGACTGAAGAGTTCTGACCTCAGTGAAGAACCTTTACAAGTTCCTGAGGGATTAAGAAGGTTTTACCTACTTGCCACACAGACCTTAGTCGTACCACATATTATATAGAACTAATACTAATATAGCATATTGCTCTTGGGAATTGCTGTGTCAATTGTACTGAATAAAAGGGATCAACAGTGGATAACTTACTAAGACTCTGTCAAAAGCAGAAGGGGTACCTCCCCTCTGCACGTGACCCAGCACGGTCACTCTGGTGTCATAGCCCAGCCTCTTGACAATCAACTACACAGAGAGAGAGAGAGAGAGAGAGAGAGAGAGAGAGAGATGGGGACGGAATAGAGACCTCATTATTGCTAAAAATGTTCTCTTAAACTTCTAAACAGATCTGTTTAATACTATTTCATTATTTGTTACAAGTTCTATTTCAAATTATCACCACATATATTCTAATTGCAATCAGTTATATAATTATAAAAGGTGGTGTTTGTTGGGAAGTAGTGGGATAGGATCAATGCTTTAGGTAACACTTTATTTTATGGGTCCTTTTTTTAGTGTATCTACATGTAACAACATGTAATATTATGTACTTACACTGTACATACCTAACACTAACCCTAACCCTATGGTACAGTGTAAGTACATAATGTTACATATTGTTACACACTGTACCTAATAAATGTAAAATGCACAGTAAAAGAAAGTCTAACTGGGCTTTACATTAGAAATATTATATGGTGTAGCTGCTAGTGTGCAACGCAAAGTTATAAGTACAAGTCAGTTAAGCGGGTACCCACGTCTTTGACATAGGTAGATGAGATGGCCTCTCCGGTTGCCTGGATGGCTCCCTCAGCGATGATGACAATGTTGAGCCTGGAGCCTTTACTGCGACTCTGTACAAACACACCAGGAGAACAGGTCACCACACAGGCTAATCTATGTGACTGCTCAGTCCTTGGGCTCTGTAGAGGCCCACTTACACAATGACTGTTTTAATAACATTGCGGAAATGAGTATTCTTGAACAGAACTGAACTGAACTGAATCTCAGATCCCCATAACAGGGAAACTTCCAACAAAGACTACAGATGTCAGAAGTGGGAAGTCAGATACATGCTTTAGCAGTAAACAAATCTGACTAAAAATAACAAAAGCATTGCCTGCCTTAAACAGGGACTACAATTACACATTGCAGTGGAAAACATTCAGTAGATCTGTTTATCTAGTCCAAATCACCAGAGACCACAGTGGAAACCCACAATGTTGTAGCGCTGTCTTCAACTGTGTCTATTTCCCACCATACAAACCAAAACAAAGATTAAATTAGATAACAGATCAGCAAAATCAACATCCCAAAAAACCATGCCATCTATCTAAAAATATAATATTAATTTGCCAGCAAACCAAAGCAAAAAAAGATGTTTCAAAATTTTACAATTATGGGATTCTAATCACTGAAATCCTGGTTTGGGTTTAGGGATATGGGGGTATCTATGTCAATGGTTTGTTCCTGGAGGTTTGGAGGAGGAGTCAGAAAGGAGCGCAGATATCCAGACCTCACCTGCTCCAGACGGGCACACATGCGATCCTCCCAGCCCTCCTCAGGTGGAGCTTCGGGGATGAAGAGCCAGTCTGCACCCGAGGCCAAGGCAGACACCAGGGCCAAATACCTGAACAGGTGTGGACAGGTGAGGATGGGTCTCAGTGCCAAAAATTCTCTTTAATATTTATTTATAATGGTCAAGAGGACATGGACATTCCTGGCAAATCAGGTACATGAATCTAAGCAGTATATTGTCAAGCATGCCACCTACTCAAATCCATAATATCATGTGTACAAGACTCACAAATTCCTCTTACATATATTACATATTTTATAAGGTACAAGGGATTCACCTTATACTTTCTACAATACTTTAAAAACTTTGGGCAGTAACTGTGTCAGTAAATGGCCACGTGTATAAAATTCACTGCAGCAGTGATAGAAGAAGTTTGTGTGCGATCACTCTGACTTACCCACAATGCCTCCCCATGACCTCCAGTACGAACGCTCGCTGGTGGCTGTTAAGTCAGATCACACTGAGAGGTCAGATAAGACAGCACCGACACATACCACAGTCATCAGCACACACTCCACCGCTCTGAATAGCATTCAGAGAAATGTATTCTGCACATTCATATGTCATTAGTTCGCCATTTTCTGGAGTTACATGATAAGCTAGTAGGTTACACTGACCAAGTCCCGAGCTACATTCAGTTTGTCATTAGTATAGCACTACTAGTAAGTCATTAACTGTTCACTTTTAAAGTTTTGACAACTAAATTATTAGTTTTAATGACTGATTTTAAAAGTCTGAGCCAACCATTTTAAATATCATTATTTTAAACCATTTTAAATATCATTATTTGTGTACGTGTTGTGTATGTATTTGTGACATTTAAGAATGTCATGTTGTGCTTTGGGAAAAATCAAACAAGAGAATCCTTTGTGGCTAACAGCATATAAGTTGTGACCCAGCGATTCATACAGTAAACAAAAAAACAACACAAAGAAACACACAAACCTGCACAACTACCTCTTCTGATGTGTGTTTGGCTTACTCATTTATGTCACAAAGACAAAGCATTAAAGAAAAACCTGTCTACACACAGGATGTATTACATAAATGCTAAGCTAGTATTGCAGGTGCAAACCAAGTGCATGGACACTATTTCCAGGGAACTGTAGATAATGCAATTTACAAACAACACCTGAGAGATTCATAAAATCTAAACTGTGGCACAAATAAAAAATCTAAATCTAAAAATCTAAATACATAAGGACTTGTGTTTCACAGAGCCTACAGTTTTTAAAGATCATAATAAGTAGTATAGTAAATGGGTTTTAGGTGATGAACACAAATACAGAACCACATTTCATAACCCCTACTCTCATTACCCCCTAACATACGATCATCTAGAAGGGCACTGGAGGCTGGCGCTGGTTCACACACCCTTTAATATAACATGGGCATGTGTGGGCATGAACTGTAGGCGGACAGATGTACCGTACAACTGCCAAGCCCTCCTCCACACCTTGTAGATTTACTTAAGCACATTTCACTGTGTCTTACGCAATAATCCAACACTGTGACCCAGACAGGAAACCATACAGATATCTGTGATTATCATTGCCTGTAGCTGCTATCACATGGTCAAAGATAACAGCAGCTTAATGTGAAGCAATCTGTGAGAGAAAATGAAATGCAATGTCTGAATGCTACAGAAGCGTTCAGGCGGGTGAATGATTTACCTGAACAGATTATTTATAAAACCCATAAACCTCCACTGCCTATAGAACGCTGACAGACAAATCCACTACAATCTGGCGGTTTCTGGTGGCTAAGACAGGCTTTGTAACCGGCATCTGAACTGAGGTCAACGAGTCACAGATATTAGTCAGTGAAAGACACTAGATTAAACACACCATTAAACATGATTTAAATGTCTTCCACACAGCTCTCATTAAGGTTTACTTCACAGCTAAGTGCTCTCTTTAAATTTTAAATGTCTCACTGCAGCTTTGTCCCCCAATGCTAAATGATCTCCACAACACAGAGGGTTTTTTTTCTGCTATTCTACATTTATTCAACATCTAAACTGAGCTCCAGTGAAAGGACATCAGTTTTGTTTGATCTTGCCTGGCCACATTTCCTCCTCTGTGTGTGTGTGTGTGTGTGTGTGTGTGTGTGTGTGTGTGTGTGTGTGTGTGTGTTTCTTTATGAGTGTGTGTGAGGGGGGAGAGAGAAAGAGGGGGGAGAGAGAAAGAACAATCACTGGCAGCGGCCTGTGTGTGTGTGTACGTGTGTGTGTGTGTGTGTACGTGTGTGTCCATGCACGTTTCACCTCTGTGCCGTGGTGGTGATGGCGTCAACAATCTCCATGATGCGATGCAGGGCGGAGTCAGCGCCGATGGTCATGTCCGACCCACAGAAGTCGTTATCGATGGACCCCACCAGGCCCACGATGTTCAGGTGGTCATACTGCTTAGCTGTGGCATCTGTGATCCTGCCTGATTTTTATAGTTTTTTTTTTTTTTTTTTAAATAAACACAAAATAATCATTACCTTTCTATAGCTATGTTGGTACACCTTCAAAGAAGATTATTAGGTTTCTATAGGATGTAGAAATGGAAACTTCAGTAGTACCAATAAAACAAAATGATTAATCCACTACTTAATCTATAATTCTAATCTATACTTCCTAATCTGGCCATCTTGCTGTTGGGCAATGAGGTAAAGAAATTTGCTTACATATGCAATATATGCATATGTGGAATACACTGTAAAATGTGTTGCTGATACTATAAAATACTTACAAAAACAAAATTAAGGCAACATGCTGCACAAATCTTTTTACATAGGTTCAACATTTGACACTTTTTGCACTATTTAAGTAACATGTTTATGATGCCTAAAAATTACTGAAGGAAAAGTAGTGCAAGTTAAACCAACGCAAAAAGATCCATGTGTTGCCTTACATTTTTTTCACAGTGTCTCTAAGCAGTACCTTTTACAGTTTGCTGTGCACTCCTCTACTCCTGCTTTATGTACTAATACAACACAACTTTTGACCATGAGTAACCTGCTCTCAACAGCTCAGTCAGATGGTACCTTTTTCCACCAGCTCAGCCAGCAGTCCGGACCACTCGCTGCGGAAGATGTTAGCGCCCGTGAGGCTGCCGTCCCCGCCACACACGCACAGGTTGGCGATGCCGCGCTTCACCAGGTTGAAGGCCGCCGCCAGCCGGCCGTCTCGCGTGGTGAAGGCCTTGCAGCGAGCGCTACCAATCACCGTCCCTCCCTGCAGGTGCAGAGACACAAAATGATTGTGGGTCAAAACAGAATAACAGACGAGAGAACAGAAGAGAATAAATAGCTCTGATGCAACAAGAATCTTCATGCAGGACAACTGTGCACATCAACGCAGATGTATATTAGAAATATGTACTCTTAAAAAGAGTTATGCAGGTTCCTCAACCTTAGAGATTCACTGCTAAATAAAATTACATTACATTTTTTTTATTCTCACTTTCGCAGCAGTGCAGAAGAGCAAAGTAAATCACAAATCTTTGTGTAACTGCTGAATCACTTCACCAGTGCAATGTCCATTTCATTGCATGCTGACAGTTCAGGCTGTATCGAGTTAAAAGCGGAGCTGCTGGTGGGGCAGGAAGCTGCAGTCGATGCTGCTTGTGCATACATCAATGACATGCCCATTACCGTTGCATTATCAATATGCAGTTAGAAAAACAGAGCAAAGAGATACACACTGAAATAGTCCCCTTTAAGGGTGCCACTAACGCCACCATCCGCTAATCAACTAATGCCACTAAACTGATGGCACATCTATGGAAAATCTGAAATGTTCACTTATTCACTATGTGGTGAAGTATGTGGTCACTAAACCAATACAACTGACATATTATATAGTGCACTATATTGTAAACAAGTGGATGTTTTGGTCAGAGCCGATCGCTATTAATCCCTTAAAGGCATACTTACAGAAAAAGGTTACTTTTTTTGTAAACATAGAATGAATAAATATTTTAAATCACTATTACTAATTCAAAAAGTATTCTGCAGGGTTTACTTTGCACATTAACAATGCTAATTTTCAGCAATTTTTTGCTAATTATTCCATACAAAGCAACTAAAGCCACTTCCTGTTGACCATGTGCATTTTGATAAAACTTTGTTAATGGCAACAGCATGATTAGACAATTATGTCAGCACTGACAGATACACCACCATAAAAAAACATTTTACTGAAGAGGCACTTTTGATAGTATATAAACTGTCTGGAATTTATCAAAAGGCAACTGAAAACTATGAATACCATAGTCTTATGGTCTTTTCAGTGAACTATGATCCATAATCCTAACACTGGAGGACAGGGAAGGATGAGTAGAGGATTTGTTTACAAATGTATGGGACAACTCGTATACATATAGCACTCACAGACACACACACATACACACACATACAATGAACACTACACAAGGTTTGAGTTCCGTTTGGGCGAGTAAGGAAGGAAATGGTTGTGTACACAGCAGGTAAGGCACCAAAACTGGGAACTATGCCACAGGAAAGATCTAAATTATTTATCACCACAACATTAACCATGGGAGCACACAAGCCATAGGTCCAGATTGTTACGGGATGTCAGTCGCAGCACAAGCCAATCTTGCATGGCCGGGCCGCCATACAGTACGTGAGTGCAGTAGTGGCATTCGACTACAGACTGCAGAGCTAGGGTTATACGACATGCAACGAGCCACCTTACCGACTCCGAACCTCGACTGGAGAGGGGAGGAAGAGAAAAGGAAATGCAAAGGAAAGATATGGGTGAGGACAGCAACAAGAGAGCAATGGAGTGTTAAGGTCAGAACTATGAGAACTATGGACTATGAGAACTGGAACCATGTTGGAAAACTGTGACCTTTGGACGCGGGGAACTGTAAACAATTTATAAACTATTTTTTCTTTATATGATTATAATACACTATAATTATATTACACTGTATATTTTCTAGACATTCAATAGATATTTGAGCATATTTAGAACAAGACAGCAATGGACTATTTAGGTCACAATCCGCATTATGAAAACTGAAACTATGGTGGAGAAATTTGACCTGTGGAAAAGACTGACCTTTCATTGGGCATAAATCAATGTAGATTAACACTTTTTAACAGTCAATTTTATAGTGCATGTAAATGTAACAACATGTAACACTGACTACTTGAACTGTATATACCTAACAGTAACCCTTATTCTATCCCTAACTGTAACTATAAGGTACACTGTAAGTACATGCACTTTATTACACAGCACTTCATAATGTAGATACACTGTAAGAAAAAAACTGGTAAAATAAAATAGTAACACTTTATTTTATGGTTCCTTTTTAGTGTATCTACATGTAACAACTTGTAATATTATACTTACACTGTACATACCTAACACTAACCCTACTGTAACCCTATGGTACAGTGTAAGTACATGTTACATTTTGTTACACACTTTGTTACACTGTACCTAATTGATGTAACAGGGACAGTAAATAAAATGTAACTAATAAAATATAACCAGGTGTAGTTATTAATGGTTCATGAGGCTATTTTATTTCAGTAATAGTGCCACAGGTCTGTGGCTGGTCACTGCACAGAAAGAGCATTTCAGAGCTTGTTGCAGCACACACACGTCTTGAGCTATCTCCATGACACCCAGCCTGCTGCAATCCTGTCATCTTGTTGTAACTGTGAAATACTTCCTGCACAGCGTAAAAACATGGATGACTCACTGCTGGTAGTCATCTGTGGATGTTCCTTTCTCCTGAGTCATTAGTGGTTGATTAACAGATGGTATTTGGCCTGGCTACCCTATGCATTGTGTGGTCATGGGCCTGCCATGAAGGTTGGCATTAAATTAAACATTAAATCTTGCTGTGTGACGTGTTTAGGCCAAGATGTGCTAGTTTTTGTCACATTCTTTAATGGGGGGTCTGTATTCGCCAGCTGCAACCACCACAGCACACAACCGCTAAGGTGGAAATTAGCATCCATTAGGTATACAAGCAGATTCGTTTAGCACGTCTTATAGAAAATGAACTGACCTAACCACCCAACATGTTTTACAGGTCAAGTGAGCAACACATCGCAGTGCAGTTACCCCTACTTGAAAGAAAAAGTGACAGAATATGCAGTCTTGCTGCGTTTAAATAATTGTTTCTCAGGCGAAGGGTTTCTATCAGCTATTCTAAAACCAATGGACTGATAATCCATTTTCATTTAATGTAACAGGTGGGTATATGTGTATATGTGCTGACCCTAACATCAAAAGCAGACCAGGCTATCATGCCAGTGACTGTGTGTGTGTGTGTGTGTGTGTGTGTGTGTGTGTGTGTGTGTGTGTGTGTGTGTGTGTGTGTGTGTGTGTCTGTGTCCTTACCAGTTGGATGATGTTGGTTACACTGTGCCAGTGAGCCAGTTTGATGTTTTCGCCTCCATCTACCAGGCCCTGATAGCCCTGCAGGAAATTAATGCAGCCACTTCAGTAGATTAAATTACAGCACTACTGTGTGAAAGTTGCTGCATTCTTTTCAGAGTTGCTACATTCTTTGGTTAATACCTATATGTGATGATTACCTAAGTTGTGTCACCAAGATGTGTTTGGGTGAGTAATAGACTACAGTGACTATATATTAGATTCGATTAAACTTTATTGTCATTACACATGTAAATACAGGGTAACAAAATGTGATTTAGCATCTAGTCATAAGTGCAAGGAACAGCAAGTGCGATATATGCAGTATATTACAGTGTAGTCTGTAGTGAATAATGTACAAATAAATAGGGCAATATGAAAAGATATGGAAATAATTTGATTTATGTGAGGGATATAAACAGATGTATTGATCCTTACTAAATACATTTGATGGGGGAGCATATACCTCATGAACGAGATAGATCTTGGCACCAACAACTATACCCATCCTGGTCACAGCACGAACTGCAGCATTCATTCCTACGGAGAATCACAAGGTAAAGACAACCTCTGGGCATTCATCTGTACCAGCCTAACGGCTACCCAGCCCACAAACATACACATTTCTTTGACAATCGAAATAGACCTATAACTTGTTATAGGTCTGTACAATACTGTGGCGTGCGTGAGCGGTCACAGAATAAACAAGTTATGGGTTTATTTCGATTATACAAGTTATAGATTTGGTGACACTTTAGCTGGTTCATTCAGACACTGGAGTTGCACAAGATCCTGACAACTTGCACGTACAAGGAGACACGCCCATCTACGTAGGTCTTGGCACGGTTGCTTTCGGTCATACAGCATACTGTCGATGAACGTATTAAGCTATTTGCGCCGCGATACAGTAGCATGCACAATGTAGGCTATTAAAACGACATGATTACAAACAATGTGTTACACAACGCATTCTTTCAACGCGCCGCATAGAGTTTCATAATTGTACACGACTGAGTACTGCTAACTTCAGACAGTATCGCATTAATGTTCCCAGCAAATATTAAAACAAAACATTACAGACCTTCTAAAACATTTGAAATGCGTCCCAAGTTGGTCAAATGTCATGTCTATACTGCCTTGCAAAAGATAATCGGAATTATAAGCTTGCCTCACGTTCATAGACAGATAGGCTACAACTGTCAACAATACCTTGGGCATCTCCACCACTTGTCAGTACTGCAATAGCTCGCCCATGCCCCGTCATCCTCAGTTTTTCCAGGGCTACAGAAGACATCCTAACGTACGGTTTCGACATTGTAGCGTATACACGGTCAAGCTAGGCGGAAAAAAACACGATCGTCGGGTACAAAATGCTTTGCTGTTCCGCAGCAGCAGCAGGTTGGGGTGACCTTCCTTGAGCGTGAGCGTCACCTTGACTCCTCCCAGTTCTTTCGTAACAGGCAGCTGAAGGTGGGAAGTGGGGTTTGCTTCCGAGGACTCTCCGAGGCTCCTGGCCAGCTGCAGTTCCTCTGCATTGTTTTTAAGTGGAATTTGGAATTGCATGTAAAAAAGTCTGCTGTTTTTTTGTTTTTGTTTTTTTTTTTACAAACATTAATATTCAAAAAAGGATTCAGTCAGTCAGCAAACAATAACTAGCCTACATATTGCAAACTGAGTGAGACTTGCCATCCTGATTCGCCTTCTGACCATTCTCAGTTGTTGCCCTACAATAAGAGGTTTGTGGTGGACTTTGACCCATGTTATCAATAAAGTAAGTCTATTTAATCCCTGAACTCATTGCTTGCAGTTCTTCTACACTGTCCCCAGCAAAGCGATATGGACATTGTCTGTCATTAATGAGTTGGATTGACAGTTTCATGGAAGTTGATGGAAGAACCCATCAATAGGCATTTCTTAGAGACCAAACATTAATAATGCCCTAAATATGTGTTAAAAATGGCTTAGGTTAGGAGCTTTTTAAAATGTATTATAAAGGGCAATAAGAACAAGAATAGTTTCACTTTTTACAGCTTTGCTATTGGTAACACAATACTGTGAGATGTTCCTGCATGGAACACAATTCAATACTGTGGTGTGTGTGAGCGGACACAGAAAAAACAGATTGAGAAGCGTGCAGTTCGGTACAGTACATCAGTGTTTATTCCATGCAGTTGGTTTTCTTTGATTTCACTCCCGCCCCCTCCCCTCTTTGCACTGTACACTGGCTAATACAGGAAATTGTCAGGATTGGTTGATCATTACGCCATTCAAGAAAAAAAAAAAGACAGGCGAGGGAAGAAAAGGCGGGGGATGAGTAAGTAAGACAGACATTGTAGGGGGAGAGAAATAAACCAGGACGAAAATGATGCTTCAACAGATTAAATGACATTCTGCACAAAAATCAGTTACTATTAACAGAACTGTTTGAAAAAAAAGCAATTGAAGTACAGTAAATCCAAGAAATTGACAGAATATGATGACAATGAAAGAAAGAGAGAAGGAGAAAGATCACCCCTTTTCTGGGGAGTTGGCAGAAGTCCATAACCTGACAGTATGGTTGTCTTTCTTACCGCGATATCCGCCATCTGAGAACTGGATCTGGCTTGGACTTGGGCCAAGTCCGTCAGTCACAGTGCCTCACTCTCTTCGTAAAAGCCTACACACTAAAACACTACGAGTAGTCTCTACCTACCTACCTACCTACCGCGAGAGCTGAATACATGTTTGCACCATGGCAATCCTGACTGACAGGGCCCAGATTACACCCGTGTTTGCGTGGTTTCAAAAACTAACACTGTATTACATCCTGAATGTGTGTTTTTTGGCATCGTGCCAGTGAGGTGCCTGCATCTAAAACAAGCCCTCCTATCAGCGCAAAGAGTCAGACACCTGATAAGGTGGTGGACATGACACCCCTCCCTTGTTGCCGGGTGACGACCTCGAAGCAAACGGTAGACCGGCTTGTGACTGGACAGACAAAAAGAATGCCATCAAAGAGTGTTGGAATGGCAGGTCGCAAATACTGGTGATGTGGTAAAATTCAGTCATGGTCTGCTGGCTTGGTCTTGTCTGTGGAGTGAACACCCAAAAGCTTTAGCTAACTCGTGACAGGAAACTGGAGTCCATCTCAGTCTGTTTGTGTACACTCAAAAGTTTTAGCTGACATAGGTAGATGCTGCAGTCTATGAACAGCCATTGCTCATTTCTGCTGGGATGTGACCCGCTATAGGCTGACAGGAGCAGGTCCTAGGACCATCGTCACGAGAGGAAAGATAACAAGAAAAGTTTTAGGTGCTTTTCTGTCACAAATCTATAATTATCTACACTTCCAATAGTCTCCTACTGGTTAACTGAATTGGAAAAGGTGTCCGAGGACTTCAATTGAGTTATAATCACTGACAGATGTCAAAAGATAGATGGACAAAGAAACAAACAAAAAGTCAAAATGTCAAAAAATTACACTGATTTCTTTGAACTCTCAAGGATATCTATAATAAGTTAACTTATAATCATGTAGACCAGCTACAAAAATATTGAAGAGAAAATAATATTAAATTAAATTAAACTTGAATAAACAAATTAAATAAGTCATACTTTACACAGATTTTCTAATGGCTTCCATATGCCGCAAATTACTAAAGTTTTTGTCTTAACACCATAGTTTGATTTCAGAATAATGTTACAAGCAAATCACAGGTAAACAAAGTTTGATTCGAGACGATGGGCCCATTTCATGGAAAACAAATCCCCCACACAATTATTAGTATTCCTGTCTTTGGAGTTGACAGGGATTTGCTGTATTTAACCCTGTAGCCCAGGTTTTATACTACTGATCCAGACATTTAGGTGGTTATAAAGTGGAACGTGGTTTTAGATGTCAGTGACCTGATGACCATGAGAAGTCCAGGAGCAACACTTGCTCTGTTCCACTCCACTCCACTAGTGGCGGTACAGAGAAGAGATTCTTCTTCTTCTAGCATTCCTGTGCAGCATTTATCTTCAGCTGTGCAACTTGGAACTTGTCAGCAACTGTTCTGAAGCACCGAAACCACGTCTTCTCGGCAAAACAGGCTGAAGAGTCTGCATTTCACAGCTTGTGCCACCTTCGTCAAACATCTCCTCTCCACAAACAAGAACAGGATATGACTTTATCTAATGAATTTTAAACAACTGGCCATTCTAATGACACGTTCAATTACATACACCATAGAATCAAAGACAACAATTACAATGGATAGCCTATACCAGTGGATATCAGTGGGAGTTTATGGGTAGATGCAGTATCCCTTTACTTGGATAGAAAAAGATATAAACATACAATATTTTGACAGACATGAAATATGACACAGTTAAGATCTCAAAGTAGTAGGTAAGCGCTTGCCTGTTAGGCTCAATGCAAAATAAATGCCATCTCTCCTTCACAGTTTAAATTGTGGGGTAGAGACAAAAAATATGTATATCAAGAAGTCTGCCGCCACCTAGTGGTCAGCCATTGCTATAACGTTGAACACTGGTCAAATCAATACCTGAGCATCAGATTCTGTAATTTTCTGTTAAAAATATAAAGGATCTCTTGGAAGCTGCTTCTCACTACGTGCCACTTCCGACCTATCTGAGCGTCTGTCTGTCCAGCCTGCTGGACACTCCTGAGCAGTTCAAACCTATTTTCAGCCTGAGCGGAAAACCGACTTTATTGCTGGTTCGTTCCTGGTCCAAGCAGCCTTCCGCAGAGGGTGTGGAGCTGAGCCTGTGCTTCTCTAACTGTTTTTTCTTCAAACTTTCTGTAAACATTCATTCATTTTGCGCTCATTCAGCACCCACAATGTGAACAAACAAACAAGTGCATTTAAACAACAATAATTACATCAAGGACAGCAACAACAAAAAGACAGACTTTTATGCCTGAGCGAACTCCTTAAAGGGATACTGCAAATTCCCATAATTCACCACTGCTCAAATCTTCTCATTACGAGTGGGTGAATGAGCAGGAAAACACTGAGGAAAAAAAAAAGTTCAACCAAGTTAAACCAAACATAAAGAATGCAAACCCAGGCCAGCCCATAATATGACAACAGGCCTGGTGCTCATCCAGTTAGTCTCTTAGTCCTGTTCTGATCCATACACTCCTGAGATGAAGAAACGACGTGAAGGATGTGAGCAGGGCATAGTTGTGTGGATCTTTGTTATTATTGTTATTATTTATTTTTCTCAATAACTTGTAACGTCAAACAAGCACGCTGCCTCCAAACAGCTTTTTCCTGAAATGACCACCCCCTTTGTCTTGTTGGTCCTGTCTAGAAGAATTTCATCTTCCCGGTCCAGTCTCTGTGACAACTCTGGCCACTTCGTTGAGAGCTTATTGGGCCATGCAGGAGAGGATTCTACAGGTGTGGGTGTGTGTGTGTGTGTGTGTGTGTGGGGGGGGGGGGGGGGGGGGGGGGTGGGGGGGGGGGGGGGTTCATTTGAACAAAAGCACGTTGGTGGGGAGGGACAGGGTGGATGGGAGGATGGATAGGTCATGCTGGTGTCATAAAACTTGCCCCCCAGATAAGGCAAGAGACAGAACGGGTAAGGGTTAGGGGGTCGTTTCTGTAAACCCAAAGATCAAAACAGGTAGCTCTGCTCAGCCAGAGAGCGAGAGAGACAGCTGGCTAAATGATGTCAAGGTGCGCAGGTAAAGGTCAAGAGCCTAAGGGTCAAAGGTCAAGATCAAGGGGGGTTGCTTCTCGGCTCCCTTCTGAACGGATGGATGGTCAACGGCTGGTTCCCGCCATCATGGAATGGTCTTTAACTCTGATCCACTGATCTACTGCTGCGCCCCAGATACTCAGGACACGACACACGCACATATACACACGTTCCTATACACACACCAGCCTCGTATTCTACACAAATGCCCAGTCTTCACGGGATCACTCACACACACAAGTGTCCCATGTCAGTCTATACTAGCAAATACTCTTCATCCATGTCTGCATTGCAAAGCAACGCTTTTTTGTTTAGGGTTGTTTTTTTGTTCGATTTTGTTTTCATCTATACAGAGTTCCTGATTTTGCTTTAACTTCCTCGAGACCTCAAACAAAAATAGATTTTGAATGCTATATAAGTTTGCTACAGTGTCATTTGAAAGGAATCCCTGCTTTAGGTTGCCAAGGTAACTGGGCGGTGAGGTGGGGGTTGTGGAGAGTACAGGGATGGTATTTGGGGGGGGGGGCATAGGAGTATCAGCGAGGGAAGGGGGGTTGAGAGTGTGTGGCTGGAATCAGCCAATCTGCTTGGTTATTGCCATGGTTTCCCTTGGTACCATTGGTGGGGTTGCGAGGTTGGTCCCGCCCTCACCAGGAAGAGGGTGCGCAGGGCTTGGGGTTGCGGATGGTGGCGTCGGAACACTCAGCGTCTGAGGAGTCACAGTCTGAGTCCCCAAAGTGCAGTGGGTTCTACAAGAGGAAGGAAGGGAGGGAGGGAGAGAGCACGAGAGAGAGAGAAAGAAAGAGAGAGAAGAGAGAGAAAGAGAAAGAGAGAGAGAGGATATGTCATCTGTCAGAGAAAAGGTGACAGATACAACTACTCATATAAATAGTTTTTAGTCTTCTTCAGACAAAGGTTTTCTTTTAGTCAGTTAAACACTGAGCACAGAAACATTACAAATTAAAAACATAATACCACACATATACTGCCTCTCATCCCTCTCAACCTCATCCAGCCTTTTCACTTCAAGGCTAGAGGTGATTCTAGACACCGCTGGGCCCCCAAACAAAAACCCAACACTTATACTGAAATCTACATTGCCACTTTTGTAGTCTAGGTTGTCAGACCTCCGAAGCCCTTTAATGGCCTGGGGACCCCAAACAGTTGCCTGTTGCCTAGCTACGCCTGTTCACCTCATAGCTATATGCTCGTCGACTTCTCATCCCTCTCCACCTCAGCCACCCCAGCCTTTCCACCCCGGAGTGGCATGGGCCGTGCTGCTCACCTCGTAACTGTGCTCGTCAGCGCACAGCTTGCCCAGGGAGATCTGGGTCTTGACGCGGCGCACAGCACACTCCTTGTCGGAGAGGCCGTCGGACTGCGTGGAGATGTCAATGGGGATCTCGGGCGTGTGGGCCAGCAGCTCGTCCAGCTGCTCCTCCTGGCTACCGCTCAGCCGCTCCAGCGGGCCGCTGTTGGACCGGTCGCTCGTGTTGCCCTCCTCACCGTCCGACACAGACAGGTTCTCCGAGCTGAACGTCGAGTACGACTGGAAGCTGCTCATGCAGCGGTGGGGCCTGCAGGAAGAGGGTGGGGCATGGGCAGGAAAGGGCGGGGCACAAAAGGGGAAATGGGGAAGTTAGTCATTTCTGTGATAATACATGAAAATGCCCACTGTCTTTTTTGAATGCAATCCTTAGAGGTGTTTCAAATGTAGAAAATGTGCTTTTGAATGCCTTGTGGAATATGTGCTTAATGTATTTTAAACTTTGAAAGATTAAATAAAAGTCTGATACAACTTTAACTTAATTTGATATAACCTAATTAATTTAACCTAATTAATTCATTTTCATATAATTTAATTTTCCCAAGGTCTAATTTTTTTCTACAAAAAAGGCACCCTAAACCCATTAAGATTTTAGTATGTATTTGACAAAATAAGCATAGTTCTTCTCTAACCTTACCAGATGTTTGCTATAACAGCTCCAGAATGAAAATAACCATCACTGTACAATGATAACTCTGAGATTTATTACCCACACCCACATTGAATTTGAATATCAACTTGAAACGTGAACAACAAACATCTATGGGTTTAACATGTTACTTTTCCCCAAACTGCATAAAACCAGACGATCATTTGCAATTTAGCTGTGTGGGTTACATACATGTAGTTCCGACAGTATGCATTATTCATCCCGAACCTAAATGATCAGTGTCTAGTGTGTCTTTGTTCAACCCAATACTGAATTGGCCTGTCAGCATGTTACTGGAGATGAGATGTGATAATAGACCTTAGGTCCTGATTTCCGCTGCCTTACACACACACACACACACAGATGTCTGGCTATGGATGAAACTATACACGCTGCTCTGTTCCAGAGCTCATCTCCAGTCACGAACGAGGTCGATGGAGGGAAAATAGTCGTCAATAATTTATAAAGGGGGGAGTGGCCCTTCACCTCTGTCTCCGCGGAAACTCCACTTCGCTGTCCACCTCCCCTTCCTCCTCTTCAGATGAGTCATCGCCAGCCTGTGGAGAGCACAGCAATTAAAACAGCCCATCTATCATCTCCCTCTCTTTCTCTCTCTCTCTCTCTCTGTCTGTCTGTCTGTCTCTCTCTCACACACACACACACACACTAATACACACACACTGATACACACACACACAAATGCACATCAATACATATAAACACACACACACACACATACACACAAATACACAATGATACATACACCACACATAGACAAACCCACACATCTTCACTTTCGCACGCTGACAACCATACGCAAACAGCCATAATGTCAAACAAGGTCAAACTAACACACCTGCTGTAGTAAGCCATCAAATTAAGGCACTGAAGGGAGTCAGCCGCTGAAATGTCATGCAATTATTTTGAAGTATCCAAATTACTGCTGTTAATTGGGTTGTAATCTGTAAGGTTAATGCAAGCTGACGGCCACTGAATATGACGCACTTACTCAAGTTCAAAGTGTTTTAAGTGGAACTGCAGAGGCAGTTACAAATGTGTTCTTGTAAAAACATGGCAGTCTGGTTTTAGATTTAGTAGTAGTAGCAGTAGTAGTAGTAAGCCCATTATTGTCACTGTTTTTTGCCAGCGAAATTAGCCATCAACCCATGCACATACATACAAACATACATTATGTGACAAGGGGGTAGACAGGAGGGGAAGACAGATATTTAAGGCTAAGGCATACTCGCTATGCTAAAGTGCAGTTCTACTAACACTCCTAGAGTAGGAAAAGCATCACAACTGCTGTGAAAATAGTTAAAGAAACGAACAACAGATTCATTCGTACGGATGCAAATGTCTATCCCAAGGTAGCTAATTCTACTCCGATGCATCAGCTGCTTTCACTTGGTGAAAGCATTGGCATGCGTGCGCTCTATGGTGGGCAGATACTTTCTGCTTCAACCAATCGGTACTGCTTGGTGAATTAAGCTTTTACAAAAACTCATAGGAAGTAGGCCAATAACTTCTTTTCCCTCTATAAAATTCTTTAAGCATTCTTCTTATTTTGGCTTCGCTTGAGTTCAACGTCATTATTTCCCCTCTGTTTGCTGATTGGCCCGTACGCATTCAGACGCAGATGAAACAGAAATTTATGTTCATGCTCCCTGACTAGTTGCTGGAGGTAAATGAAATTGAACAGAAGCACTAGGCCGCACTAGCCTGGCTAGGTTAATCCCTTCATTTCAAATAGCACAATTCTAAACAAATGATCTGACTCTGCAAATATTTTCTTAGATTGTTCTCTTTGTTCTCTACCTAGTTTCCAATTTTTAATGTAGCTTGACTACCTTCCTTCAATCATGAACTGCATTTCTGTTGGTAAAAAGCAATGTTATGTAATATATACTAGTCACTCCAAACCCTTCACTCACCTTTCTCAGGGGCCTCAGCATGCGTACGACCCCAGGGGGAAGGCTGCTCCGTGGGGACCCTTGCTCCGCTCTCTCCCTCTCGCCTTCCCGACCTCTGCCCCTGCCTCTGCCCTGGCCCAAACCCTGGCCCTGGCCTTGGCCCTCCGAGTCCGAGATGGGCTGCCCAAGGCGGGGTGAGGCAGGCTGGGGGCTGGCCTCACGGGTGCTGAGCAGCGAATAGTGGGGTAGCTTGGGGTGGCTAGTGGGCACGGACGTCTCCTCCTGGCAGTGTGGGCAGTCTGGGTAGGGGTGCGCCTGGCAGCATGGGCACAGCGGGCCGGGCCCGGAGCTCAGGGAGGAGGTAGACACGGCCAGGCCCACGGCCGCTGCTGCACTGGTGGGGATCGGAGACGCGGAAGCATCCTCGGCTGTCGCCGTTGCGTCTGGGGCGTCGAGGCCGAGGCCTGTGACAGCGCGGCGGGAGTCGGCGTCCACGGCAGTGGAGATGAGGTCAGGACTGGAGCCGGACACGCGGCGCTGGAAGTGGTCCGTCTGCGGGCTGCGGAGCGCGGCCGCGGGCCCGAAGTAGCGCAGGTTGTTGGCACAGTTGGCCACCACGTTCTCGCGGCCCTGGAGCGGCAGCAGAGTGCCCTCTGCTGGCAGCGTGTGGTGGTGCAGGTGGTGGTGCTGCAGGTGGTGGTGGTGGTGGTAGAGGGGCTGCTGCTCCTCGCTGCTGGCCACATCTCCACCCATGCTGCCACCGCTGCCCAGTACCACGCTGCTGCTCTTCAGGACCCCCGGGAAGTCGTTGTGGCTGCCCTTGCTGTTTGCTCGTCGGTGGCGAGTCTTGGAGCGATAGCGGGCCTTGCCTGGCGGCGTGGAGACTTTGGGGCTGCCGGAGAGGGGTGATGGGGAGGGGAGGGGATCTGCGCTGGAGGGGATGCCATCAGATCGCAGAAGGTCAGGCCTGGGGAGGGACATTACAACCATCAAATGCAGCAATACATAGTTGTCCCTCCACTACAAGGAAAATATACAGTATTTTTATCTTTATATTTTTATCTTTTTTATCTATTTTTATCTTTTATCTCTACCTATATCAGTATACAGTATTTTTATCTTACTCTATCCTCTTACTGTGTACTCTAACTTCTTATTGCTTACTTAGATGGTTAGTTCTTACTGCCCTCACACATAAGGACTTTCGCATGGAACGCAGTTGTGCGCTTTTTCTCTGTTGCTAATATTTCATACCCAATCATAACCACTAGCTACCACAGCTCTGTTCCAAGTCATGCCCTGTCTAATGTGTTTTTATTTCTGTTTACTGTTGTCTTTTGCACCGTGTGTAAATGTGTGTGTGTGTGTGTGTGTGTGTGTGTGTGTGTGTGTGTGTGTGTGTGTGTGTGTGTGTGTGTGTGTGTGTGTGTGTGTGTGTCTTGTTTTTACTGTTTTAACAGCTGGGTGTATTAGCAATTCCAGTAAAACGTTGTTTCATCTCACTATGTACTATGTATATGTACTTGGTTGATTTAACATATTTTGTATTTTTACATAATTTGTGCAAATAAAAGTGCATATTAAAAGTATTATTGTTATTTACCTAGTATGAATTATGTGATGGCCCAGCACTCTCAGAACAAGACAAAAGGACACTGAGTAAGGCCTGCACCAGAACCTGTGATTGTTGATACTCGAGGTTAAGTGCTCCTCTCTGGGATCCTTCACATTATTATATGGGGACATGCTTAAAAGTCATGGTTAATAGTCTGGCCTGCTGAGCACTCAACTCTTCACCTCTTGCACTTTGTAACTTTGTTTTTAAAAGTGCTACATAAATACAGATTATTATTATAAGTACTAGGGTGCATGGGCGGAGCAGCTGTGGTCTAATAGTTAGGGAGTTGGGTCTTGGGATTGGAGGGTTGCAAGTTCCATTCCCGGATCGGTAGGGAAAAAAGTGGATGGGGTAGTGAATAACCAGCACTCCTCTGCACCCTCATCCAAGTGACCTTGAGCAAGACGTCTAACCCCCACATTGCTCCAGTGGGATCGTCCCTGTAGCTAATACACTGTAAATCGCTCTGGATAAGAACGCCAGCTAAATTGCAGTGCAATGTAATGTTAATGTAGTGGTATTACCTCTTGGGCGCCTGAGTGCTGGGCTTGTGGGACACACTGCCCTTCTTCTTGATGAGCTTCTCGACAGCATTGGAGCGCACGATGGGCCGCACCATGGGCCTCTTGTAGCTGCCGGGGTACTTCTTCTCCACCGCCTGCTCCCGCCTGGGTGCACACACAGCACCATCACGTCAGCAACACACACATGTGACACACACATTTTCACTAGAGGGACAAGTATGCCTCTTAAAGCAGTGTTTCCACACAGCATACCACACAACAGTGGTTCTCAATCCTGTTACCACCAGTGACACACACACATTCTCTCTCAAACATGCCACTTCTGTCCTGTTCAATCTCCTCAGCTTGGCTGGTTTTTCCATTTTTCACTGCTCGCCTACCATACCATAATTTGTGCTTATTGCAGCTAATTTTACTGCTCATGAAACACAATACCAGTAATTAAACAACCTTTCATCAAGTGTGCTTGTGGCGAGGGGAACATATTAGGATATTCAGGGCAAGGAATTGATAATGATCATGTTACAAATAGACCATGTACACAGACAATGCCTATCCACATAATATAGAGATCTCTAAATACCTAATAAGAGCTCTCCAAATGCCTGTTATGCAAACATATACACAAGGTATGACTGGTTTGCATTATTAAGCACTGGTGAATATATTACCCTGAGGACTGCAGACGACTGTACCTGAGCCACCACAGAGAGGTACGATCAAAGGGCCAAAGGTGAGGATTCTGGGAAAGCTAGACTCCTGGTATCAGCTGGTGGGTCAGCTTACATTGAACTATTGTAAAGCGGCCGCTCATTAATACATAGTGGCTCGCCACGACTGCTGACAGCCCCACTGCTATCGCTACACCTCCCATCCACCCGCACAGTTGCATAACTGCCCGTAACCAAGCTCATGTGAAGGTTCCCGTAACCACAAAAGGTGGCTTGTGTGTGTGTTTGTGTGTGTGTGTGTGAGAGAGAGAGAGAGACAGAGAGAGAGAGAGAGAGAGAGAAAGAGAAAGAAAAAGAGAGTCACTGCGTGCACATGGACGAGTTGAATCCAATTGGAAATGGTTTGGGATCGTATCGAATTCATGTGCACAGGCTAAAGATCGTATAGGGATTGGGTTTCGCGAATCCGATTGCAACCCCTGGCTTAAGCCGATGTTAATCCGCTTGGTGCCGCCTTTTGCACGGTATTGGTTTGGATTCGCGTACTGCGCATGTAAGACCACTCGATCCCAGAAGCTTCTGTCCCTGATTTTCATCCATACTGAACGTCGAGGCTTTCTAGCGCCTGCTCTCAACAAGTCTCGTTGTCCTGAATTGCTTGTAATATCAAACGCCGACGGCACAGTTCATGTCGTATCAAGGAAACCAAAAACGCTGTTTGTTCTTTCATACGGACTTCCAAACAAAGGAGAATGCACAACATGCATGCAAATGCTGCTCTGTCAACCTCCTCGAGCGCTATCTTTGTTTTGTATGCCGCCAGATAGTTTATTTTCTTTTTAGCAGCCGTCAACCTGAAGTAGTTCTAACACCACTTGTTGAAAGGAATACAGCGCCATCTAGCGTAGCGGAAACGGCCAGATCTCTGACCATTATCCGCTTACACGAACTCTCATGTGCACAGGGATTTGGGACAGACCACCCGTTGGGTAGCAACACCCAATCCAATACCAATCCAATCCGATCCTACCATGTGCCCGTAGTGATTGATTTGATTGCACACAACACACTTGATGGACAGCTTACAATCATGATTGTTCTTTAGCAGATACCTGTATGTATCTCTTGGCTGTCGTTAGGTAATAGAGAGGTTGCCCTGAAACACCTGAGGCACACCAGGTACCTCTCTTCCACACCCTTTATTCCTCCCTGGGGTGCCTTCTGCCTATTGACCTTATTCTGACACGCCCATTTTCAAAGTTGCTCGTCTTCCGCGATTGTAACATTACTTCCGGTCGGTTTGCTACAGCAAGTCAGCTACGTTGGAAAACCTTGCAAATAAAGATGGATAGCTTACTCAGAAAGACACCTAAAAAGATTGGATGGAGAGATTGTGCCTCATCACTCGAGGTTAATGAACTCCACTGGGTGGCTGGATAGCATGCATAGCATGCAGCGGTGGGCTGAGGCAAGGGGCAATTTGTCAAAAAATAAATAAACATGTGTGTGCAGAAAGGGATTTTTTTTTTATTCATGGAAATGGCCATTGTATTTTTAACTTCCCTAACTATGCAGACGTTGCTTAGGATACTATTTTTCCAGCAGCATCTTACGTTTAGCTTCTGCAAGCCACCAATACAATAATTTCACCTTAGGCAATGCTGATTAAGATGCTAGACAACACACACGCATACAACTGCACTTGACTGAGCCGCCTGCACTGACAGCAAGCCACTGACGACGCAGCTCTCTCCGCTTCACGTGAGCCAAGTTCCTACACGAAAATGTTACAATGTTTAATGTTGTGTTTGGTGACGTTCAGAAACATTAAATGTAAAAGCGCGGAGCAGTAGGGAGATTTGAGGGAAAAAAAACGAACGAACAGAAATGGGTTGTTTCTTTATTAATAAAACGTCCATTGTAATTTTTACTTCCCTAACTGCAGACCACGTTGCTTAAGCTACTGTTTTCCTAGCAACATCTCACGTTTAGCTTCTGCAAGCCACCAATAGATTAATTTCACTTTAGGTAATGCATAGCAGCCTGTCGCGCTGTTTCATAGATAGCTACACCTGCACTTAACTGACCCGTCTGCGCCGACAGCAAATCACTGACGACCCAAGTTCCCACACTAAAATGTTACAATGTTTTATATCGTGTTTGGTGACGTTCAGAAATATTACATTTAGAAGCATGGAGCAGTAGTTTAATTGCATAGCTTACTCCGATACTAGATGTATGAACCGGTATTTTAGATCGTTAGATTTCAAGTAACATCAGCTGAGTTGCATCCATAGACAGTAGAAGGTTGCATTAGGGCGCATAGTACCCGGAAATAGCGTTACAATACGGAAGCAAGTCACGCCGCCCATGGTCGGTTCCAGAATAAGGTCAATAAACAATCTGACATTGAGACTAACTGCAAGCAGATGAGAGAGGAACCCTCTGACGGACGGACAGAGAGAGAAGATGTATGTCTGACCCCCTGACTCATGGTCATTATTGTAACCGTGCATGTGCATGTCCTAATCTTACTTGTTTTGCAGCAATTGGCTAGTGCAACACAAGTAAGTACTGGTAATATACTTGGTTGGGTGTATGGGGTGTGTATTCGGGATATAGTGTGTGTATGTGTGTCTGTGTGTGTGTGTGTATTTTTGGTGGGTGGCTAGTGGTGCACACACACACATGATGATGATGTCCTTTGGTGCGTCACTAAGACAGAGGGAACTTGCTTTGGTTTGCTGCAGATTAGGTTTTAAAGGACAACCCTGGATGTACCAGCAGGGGAAAACAGCATTCTCAAGTCTCAAACAGCTATGCCCCTGATCTAGCAGGATCCTTCACTGTGTGAGGAGACATGAGGTGATTTCCTTGACAGGATTCTTTAAAGGTCAAACCACTGTAAACCTGGCTATTTGGAGCTGATGATACTGCTATTTGCAACCCTGTTAAAATGTGCTGACAGCTCTTGTGTACTGTCTGAACTTTCTGGGGGATTACTTTTACAGTGCAGTGACCTGCTTACAAGACCCAAATTCAAAATAAGATTCAACATGCTGACATAGAAGAGATTTGGGGATCACCCTTTACATTTAGAAAGACACTGAGGGAATTTCTTTTGTGTGTGTGTGTGTGTGTGTGTGTGTGTGTGTGTGTGTGTGTGTCATGACGTATGTGCGTGGGTATTAAGGATATCCCTAGGTGGGGAAAGCCTAAACCGAGGACATCCCTTCATTAGTGTCCTAAATATGGCAGGGAATCCCTGATGACATCACTGCCGAGCTACATCCAATCATGACAAGCTGATACGATGAGGGAATCCCTGAGTCATTATGCGTCCTTCCAGGGGGAATCCCTGCCATTTAGGTTTGACTATTATAGTAACGACCTGTCTAAGGTGTCTAAGGTGTCTGTGCATTAGCAGTGCATTCTACATGTAGGTAAGTGTGCAGGTTCGGGCTACCAATGACGCACCATCTTCTTAGCAGGGCAGCATTTGGTCTGAGGGGGCACAAGGACAGCTTTTGTGTGTGCTGCTGCTCTCAACCGGTGTTTTTCCATGACCTAAAATCTCTACAAGAAGCTCTTGGCAAAATCGGCCTTCAATAAGTCTATCAGGGGAGTTCCTGGTCATATACAGTACAGGAGCAGTAATCACAGCCAGGGCCTTGTGGTAACACCATGACATGCTTCTAAGGGGTCAATATGCTCTGCTGGCAAATTTAAAACAATTCTGGAGATACTGGTATTCCATACATAATGTGTCTAGATTAGAATATGCAACTGCAAAGATAAACAAGGCAAAGGCAACCTCTCTAAACACTTAGGTAAATATAACCACTGTCCCCTTTTTTGAACAATTCAGTCTGTATGTTTTTGCTGCCAGATAGTCTTCTACATCTTTATTGTGTTATATTATTGTTATTATTATTATTATTATTATTATTATTATTATTATTATTATTAGTAGTAGTAGTAGTAGTAGTAGTAGTAGTAGTAGTAGTAGTAGTAGCACAGAAATAGGTAAGTAGACACACCAGCTATAGAACATAGTAGAACTCCCAGTCTGGCAGAGGCCCAGTAGAACCAGGCTACACTAGAACCCGAGACTGGTGCCAGAGAGAGCTGCTATGTGTGAGGACAGGAGAAAGGAAAGACTGGGTGTGGAGAGGAGGGGAGAGAAGAGGAGAGGAGAAGAGAGGGGAACAGAGGAGGAGAGAGGAGAGGAGAGAACTTTCACTTTCAGATGAGGAGAAGAGAGGAGAGGAGAGGAGAGGAGAGGAGAGGAGAGGAGAGGAGAGGAGAGGAGAGGAGAGGAGAGGAGAGGAGGAGAGGAGAGGAGAGGAGAAGAGGAGAGAGGGAGAGGAGAGAGGAGAGAGGAGAGTAGAGAGGAGAGAGGAGAGGAGAGAACGTACTTCATGAGCTCCTTCTCCCGGACCTCGAGCTGCAGCATGACGGCACTGAGCTCCATGTAGAGGTTATTAGCCCTCTCCAGCTTCCGCTCATAGTGCTCCCGGATGTCCAGAGCATGCCTGAAAGAAAGAAAGACAGGGAGGGGGAGAGAGAGAGAGAGAGAGAGAGAGAGAGAGAGAGAGAGAGAGAGAGAGAGAGAGAGAGACAGACAGACAGACAGACAGACAGACAGACAGACAGACAGACAGACAGACAGACAGACAGACAGACAGACAGACAGAGAGACAGAGAGAAACAGAGAGAAAGAGGGAGATAGACGGGCAGGGGGTTGTTAGCAGTCCTTTGTTTTACCACTGTCTGACATCCTTACAAGATTACAACAAAAAAGGGAGAGAAAGAGACTGAGAGAGAAAGAAGGGAGGAGGTGTGTAAGAGGTATATAGGGAGAAGATGGTTGAGATATACATAAAGAATTTAAATGAAAGAGAGAGATAAACAAAAAAGAAATGGTGAAAGCAAAGGTACAGAAAGAGGACAGACAGAATGAGAATGAAAGAAACACCACGACATCAACACCATAAGGTATGGCTCAGCCTACTGTATGGCCAAGTCTAAATGCTGGAGCACGTTCTGGAGGTGGGGACTCATGTTTCCTGATGGGATTCTGTAGGCTCCCTGGTGAGCTCCATAGTGTACAGTATGTCTGAACACTCCCGAGCCTCACTCAGTGTCACTGACACTCTCCTTTATTTCATTTCCGCTACCTGTCATTTTCTCTCTCTCTCGTCTCCTCCTCGTCTCGTTTCTGACTGACCTGCCCATTTGCTTTGCTACACGTTTCTCTGTCCTATTTTCCATCCTCTTGCTCTTCACTTCCCTCTTTCTGTCTCTCTGTGACAGTGTCCTAACTGCAAAGGATGCGACTGACTAGTGTCAATTTGTCTCTCTCTGCCTAAACTGAAACCTTAAATTTATATTGTTGTTGCATCACAGAACATTCAACTATAACTCAATAGTTGACTCTCAAAGAGTTTAACATTTTTAACGCAAGCAAACTGAATGAAAATAGAAACAACGAGAGAGACAATAATGTAGTGTTGCATCACGTCGCACAGCACTACTTCAGTTACGACATTCCAATTGAAGATAAAGTAATCATGCAAAATTTCATTGCTAACTGTTCGTACCAAAGGTAGCAATATTGTGAAAGTGCCTAAAAGAAAGACACAAGTAGCCCATTTTGTGAAACATAAAAAGGTGCTATCATGAAATCATATTCCCAAAACCCGTGTTGTTGCTTAGCTTGAGAAATTTCGATTAGATGCTGTCAAACCGTGTCATAGCTGATTACCATGAAGTTACACTGTCACTGTCTCTCAACAGAAAATGAATGATTCCCGCCACTTTTGCCACCCTTGCTGGTTTTGGTCTGAACATACAGTAGCCCTCGTGTGCGTCACATGCAGTTAGGACATGATGTGTCGATTTCTCACCTGAGTTCGTCCCTCCTGCGGCGGATGAGTTCCTCATCGAGGCGATGGATGCATGTGCCCTCGCTCTTGATCTTCTCAAAGTGCTTCTTCACCTCCTCCCGCCATTCCGACTGTTCATGAAGAACACACACACACAGGGGCACGCACACACACACACACACACACACACACACAAATGCACGGAAATCCGTAAAGAAAACACAAATTACCACTAAGTCATGATCTCTGATATTAATTCTGCCCATATGAAATGACAGTTAAGTTTTCTACAATGTTAATTTTGAGGACTGTGTCTACATATTACAAAGTTTGTAGCACAGACACAATGCATAGGTATAATAAAAACATGAATCTCCTGGCTCTTAAATGTTAGCTCTGGTGTAGCTGGGACTGGTGCTGTATTCTCTCTGCTTAGACCCAGGCCAAGGCCCAGAATGCCCAGAAAACAGAGCATTTCTGCATTTGCTTTACCTGAAACGTAAGCTTAGCCCTCACCTGAAACCCAACCTCTCGGTGCTAACCACAAGGGCCTGGAGGCCACCAAGCTCACCCGAACCCCTTGCGTGATTTGCAAATGTCACGCTCACCTGAGACTGAAAATTCCTGAGCACATCTGACACTTAAGGACTCTAGCCACCTCATGACCTAAAAGCAGCGGAGCCACCAAACCTAATTTGCTGAGACCCGCTGATTTAAAGAGTTAGCTGGACACCAACATGCACTCACCTGATCCTTCAGGACTCTAGTCTCAACTGGCTACCTGACCAGCGCTCACCTGAGACTGAGGAACTGAAAGTAGAGGAACAGGCCAACTTTTCTGCGAAATTAGCTACGTTATGCAAATTGGCTGTCTACCCAAGAGACAGAGGAAATGATTTATACCCTTCTTTGCTCTGTGTTTTTATAACCCCGTGTAACATCTACTCTTAGCCCTCATGGAAGTTAGCAACTACGGGTTGGCCAGATTAACCTACTTTCCACAAACTATGTAAATGTAGCCTAATGAGTAGGATGTCAGACTGGGAGTTACTGGCTACTAGCTATCCACTGGCAGGTGGATAGAAGATGGTGACAAATATCCTCTTATCTAACTCATTAATTTATTGACAGAAAATAAGCTAATTTCTCATAACAGCTCATTTCTTTAAGGCCTTTGACCTGGCCACTCGCTTGCAACTAAATGTCTCACCTGAAGCTTTTGAGTCTTAACCCTGAACCCACCTGAGCTCCTGGTCTCTTACCTGAGACTTGAAGTAGGTCTCCTGAGGAGTTCCGAGCACGTCTGCAGAGGCGATGTCCAGGTGCAGCAGGATCTGCCGGAATGAGGGCCGGTTCCTGGGCTTTCCCTGCCTGAGGAGGAGGGATCGGAACGGAACCGAGTGGTTAACAAGAGAACCGAGAACATCATACAAACCACTGGGGAGCTTTCAGGTGCTGTGAATCCATGCATCCATGCAGGTGGAAGGTGGAAAAAGTGTCTCCAAGTCCACGGCTCTGGGGAGCTAAGTGAGAGCTGTATGGTGGCTCTGCCAACATCTCCATCGGTTTGATGGGTCAATGTACCAAAGTGAGACTTACATTTCCAGACCACTCGAGGGATACATGTGGTTTCATAGACTTAATGTACCTATTTATGCGCACATTTAATACACTTCCCCAATTCACTTTTGGGTATTTTGGATAGAAGTGCAGGTGTTGAGGTGTTGAAAGGTGGGGGTTGCTGTGTGTTCCTCACCATGTCTGCTTCATCAGGATCTTGAAGCCGTCAGGGCAGGTGGAGGGAACGGGCAGGTGCAGGCTGTTGCTACCCACGCCCCAAATGATGGCCGATGAGTCCACGTCCTTATAAGGGATCTCCCCCGTCAGCAACTCCCACAGAACCACTCCGAACGACCTGCAGCAAAACGAGAACCAGAGAGTTAAAACAGTACTACAACGCTTCTTTCAGAACCACCGTGACTGACTGAAGACAGCAGGTTAGAGCTACACTCCAATCGGTCTAATAGAATCATACAGAACTATCAACTACCAAAAGGAGAACGGGATGTATAACAGCACTATAACACTTCTTACAGAACCACCCTGACTGACTCATTGGAGGAGGAGAGTGGTTTACAGCTACACTCCAATGGCTTTGATCGAACCATCCGGAGCATTCATCAAGAGAAGGGAAACTGAGGCTATGTCCACATTAATGCGGATAAATACAAATTCGCTTATCCGTAGTAAAAACAATCTCCGTCCACACTGTCGTTTTTAGAAATGTCTGCTATCAAAAATTCCGAAATGTTGTGATTGTTACGTCACTCCAGTCCCGCCAAACTCCAGTGCACCTCAAAGTTCTATCGCTCGCTGAAGTAAAAAAGAGCAGTTACAGTAGCAGTTCTGTTAGCAAGATTGTTGCAGGTTTTAGTACGATTTAACAAGTACAACATTCGCCTCCTCCATTGTAGTAATGCCCGGCGTGCAGTATACAACATAATAACGTTCATCTGCAGTTGAAGGAGTACACTGTACATCGAAAGCATCTGCATCACAATCATCGTCGTCGCCATTTCACCTGCCATGTTTGTTTTGGTTTTTGGGGTCTCGAGCATAAACTTTCCTCGGTGTCATAGCAATGGAACGCCTATCTTCCATTCCAAGCAGGCGTATTCGGATCTCTCCACTTCAGCGGTCGTTTTCCAAAAGCTCCGTTTGCCGTGTTCGAATTCGCCGTGTTAATGTGGACGGGAGGCGCAAACGAATACATTATTATGCGTTTGCATATGTATCCGCATTAATGTGGACAGGGCCTGAGAGCAGCAGCCCAACATAATATTGGTGGGGTATCATGGTGCTTCCGTATGATTGTGATCTAGCACTGACTGAAGTACCAGTCAAAAGCACTGGTGACTGATTAGTAGTACCAGTAATGGTACTAGTGAAAGTAGTGCTGGTAGTAACAGTAATAGTTGTACCAGTGCTAGGTTAAGTATAGTGATTTGTAGTTAAGTTTGAAATGGTCATAACAACTGAAGTAGTAGTAGTACTCACAATTTGCGGGTAGTAAAGAAAAAAAAGGACTTACACGTAAACAAAAAAAATGTCTGGGAGTAATGACATTACTGCTTAAGTATATACTGTATAGTATAGTACAATATAAAGTATAGCACAGTGTAGTTTTGGAGTACAACAGTACTATGAAAGAACTGCGTGAACCTATTATATCACCAATAACATACAACTACACATCATTACTACAATACTAAATGCCTGTGTACTACTAATACTGTACTACTACCAATATACTACATAGTATATTATATGTAGCATATATAGCATGGGGAGTCTATTACTTAATAAATAATTAAGTGTGCTATTATACTGTACACCACAGGCACACACAGGCAAAGTCACACTCCAGAGTGCTGAGTTACAGACAGCTGTGTTGCCTTGTGCGTCACAGCCTCTCCATCACAAATGAGTTTACACGGAGAGGCAACACCTCACAAGCTCACGTTTCAAATACACAACACAGGACGAGGGCCATGGGATAGCAACAGCAATAACATAATGCTTTTTACCTCGCAACCACTAAACAATACTAACACCTAAACACTTTAGTATCTCTGGTAACACTGTACTTGGAAAGTCCTGCTTCAAAGACTTCACAGATGGAGAAATTCCACTTGTTGACCGAAAAATCGCCTAAACCAAACCCGCCCCTTTACTATCCATATATTGTGTGTTAAAATGTTTAACAATTAATTTATAATCTACAAATCTGGAGATAGCCTTTAGGGTAACATCCAAGTGAAACCTGACTGAATAGGAGATATGCGAAATAACGGATTTGTATCAGTTTAATTCTGTTGTTCTGACTGCTTAACTATCTAACCTCTGCTATCAACGAAGTTACTTTTTTACTTCATTTCTTTTGCGCTAAGCCCAGCCATAACGTGCCTGCTTTATGGGTCGTTCTCTGAACTGTCCCTGACCTCAGAGAACCAGATGGGATGAGCGATCATAGCAAGGGGCACAAGGCTAATGGATAATTAATGAAACTAAAGCACATTCATCTCTGCTACCACCCACCGCTATGATTTCATTGTGTGTGTGTGTGTGTGTGTGTGTGTGTACTCATATAGGGACAGCACTGGATTTCGGACATATGTAATATTTATTCATGGGGGTGTGTGGGTGTTAACAGATGGGGATAATTAATCTTAACAAGGCATGGCTAATGGCCACTTTATGGAGTGCGAGCATGTTTATTATTCCTACCTATGCCGCTGCTGCAACCTGCTTAGTGGGTATGGCCACAGAAGGACCATTAACTGACATGTGGAACATTTGCAGGGAAGGAGGACCACAGATGGCATAGCTATTCACAATAAAGAGTGGGATTCTGGGTAATTTATGAAGTGACAGTGAATTCATTACTGAATTTATAGCCCTGTTACCACTTGCTTACGTATGCCTGTTCCCATTTTTCACATAATTTGTTTTTGTGTGTTTTGGCTTTAGGCTGTGTGTGTGTGTGTGTGTGTGTGTGTGTGTGTGTGTGTGTGTGTGTGTGTGTGTGTGTGTGTGTGTGTGTGTGTTGAGGAGCAGCAGCACAGATTGCAGTTCTTCATCCATTTCTCACCAGATGTCCACTTTCTCTGACACCGGCTCGTTCCTGATCACCTCAGGGGCCATCCAGGCCACCGTACCCGCAAAGGACATCTTGGTGCTCTTGTCACTGAGCTCTTTGGAGGTCCCGAAGTCAGAGATTTTTACCATGTCATTGTGGGTCACCAACACACTGCAAAACACACACGCACACACACACACCAAAGACAGAAAGGGAAGAGAGGTGTCAGTGCAAAAGGAGAAACTTAAACATTACATCACCTAAAAACAAAACAAACTTCTGTTTCTGATTACAAGAACTGAACTACACGTCATCAAAAATGAGACCACTTGTTCAACTATTGTTCCACATTTTATGGTAGAGAGAGATCATTTGTTTTACCGCATATTTCATATTTGTTCCTCAAAAGCTAACCACTACCACCATGGCTATGTTGCTGTGTGGCTGTATCACGGCTGCTCTGTGGGACTCTTCCCTCTTAGGGTGTTTGTTGACTATGAATACCATATTAGCAACTGTGGCTATTTCACAGCAACATTGGACATTCTAAAAAACAAAATAATTGAGATTATTTTAACATCTATACTACTTACAAATTCTAAAACTTTTATATGTGGGACCTTTTTAAAAAATGTCAACTGCACTGCAGAACTTTGTCTACCAAATAAAAACATTAGCCCCTCAGTCCTCAAAGCAGTGCACCTCCCGGAGCGTCTTCCCCCCCCCCCCCCCCCTTATAGTGGAGGTGAACTGACCGTCCTCTCAGAGCCCAATGCTGCTGATTCCCCTGCTGTTTTCCTCCTTTTTTTACTCCCCATTCCACCACCTCTACTTACACAAGCATTGCTCAGAGGACTGCCAGTGAGTCGAGTGCAACCACAGCAGTGCGCAGCGTGGCATGGCATAGCACGGCGCAGCAGCTTTAAAGTGACATTGATTGGAGCCCAATGCGATTAGTGCTGGAGAAAGAGAGCGGCCCGAGAGGAGCGTTGTGTGTGGAAAGGAAGAAGAGCTCTCTCTCTCTCTCTTTCGGTCTCTCTCTCTCTCTGTCTCTCTCTCCAGGGCGCAGATGGTCACAGTCTAAGAGTAAAGTCTGCACTTCTAATTGAATACTTTTTTTTTTCTTTTAAATCAATTACAGAAAATTACTCCTCATGGTCATGTAGCTGTGCCGTGTGTGTGTACTGAAAAGACCACAGTGGTCATACACAGGCCTGGCTCTGGAAATGGGAAACAAATACTGTAGCCTGGTCAGATACCCTTAAAAAAACTCCAGCCAATCAACATGCTGCTTTAGGAGCATGGAAGGGAGAGATTTAATTTCATTGGCTGACGAGATCAAATATTAACAACCTCTGCCTGGAATCGCAGGCTCATTTGATCACCCTCTACCCTCCCTACTTAAAGTATGTATAACCATGTGTAAGTTGTGTGTGTGTGTGTGTGTCTGTGTCTGTGTCTTCAGTGTGTGTGTGTGTGAGTGTGAGTGTGTGTGTGTGTGTGTGTGTGTGTGTATAAGCATGTGTGGGGGTGTGTGTATGTCAGTCTGCCTGTGTGGTTGTGTGTGTCTGTGTCTTCAGTGTGTGTGTGTGTGTGAGTGTGAGTGTGAGTGTGTGTGTGTGTGTGTGTGTATAAGCATGTGTGGGGGTGTGTGTATGTCAGTCTGCCTGTGTGGGTGTGTGTGTCTGTGTGTGTGTGTGTAAGCATGTGGGTGTGTGTTTGTCAGTCTGTGTGTGTGTGTGTGTGGGTGTGAACAGCATGTATAGACAGGCAGTACTCACTTGGGAGATTTGAGGTCTCTGTGGATGATCTTGTGCAGGTGCAGGTAGTTCATGCCGCTGGCGATGCCCGATGCCCAGTCCACCAGCAGGCTCGGGGTGACCTTGCGGCCCGCCCGCAGCACCTCGTACAGCTGCCCCTGGGCACAGTACTCCATGATGATGCAGTAGCACGGGGCCTGCGTACACACACCCCTGGGAGGAGGAGGAGGGGAAAGGAGAGCAGAGGAGGAGAGCGGAGAAGAGCAGAGGAGAGGAGAGGAGGGGAGAGGAGAGGAGGGGAGGGGAGGGGAGAGGAGGAGAAGATAAGGACAGGGCAGGACATCACACACTTGCACTGCATTGTATTGTTTTAAATCACACTGCTGCACTACACAGTAGAGAGCAGTACTGTCACTGAGCTACACTGGAAGCTGCATTGACTTGGCCTGCACTGAGTGACACTATACAACATTGTCTTGTTCTGGACTGAAGTCCACAGCATTGCTTTGTATTGTGAATGGAGTTCTATTGCATTAGACTGCACTGCTCTGTGTTGACTTGTAGAGTGCTGCAATATCAAGTATAATATCACTATTTCATATCACGCAAAGTGTAATATTGTATTGTACTTTTATCATGTATTGAGCATTATTATTCATTTCTGAAAAGCTTCACATGCAGTAAATGTCAAATTTCTTAAGAGCTTGACTTCAGTGTCAGCTTAGCAGTATTTGCCATGTATGCCTGAAAAGGGCAAAGTATTAGGCTGTTGTCATTTCTGACAGCAGGATGGAAGCCTAAATCATCCTGCAAAACCAGGCAGTCAAGTATTTTTGGCCATCTATTCCAAGCTGTCCTGTGGCAGCGGGCTTACAGAGGGAAGGGACAAGCAAAAATAACTATTAAGATTCAGCTGCAGCAATTAGTTCATCGATTCAGCAGTTTCACAGCATCTCCTACTTCCCAGTATGCCTATGCATGTGACAAATAAATATCCTTGTTCCACCAAATATCAACCAATAAACGAACAAACTACCCCTATAATCAGTTCATTGATGTTGAACTTAACTGTTACGTTTGAGTATGTTTGCTGCATTCAGACCGTTGTAATTGGCTGAAGGCAGGTCCAATAGTTTTAAAGTTTACAGAAAGTATCTGCCCACCAAGACGTCAAAGTGTGCCTATTGGCAGTATCCAGACTCCTTGCAGGAAGATAAAGAAAGGGAAAGAGTGTGGCCCACCAAGCTACCACACTATGACACACGGGGGGGTCTTTGCTCCGCCGGCGGGTGGCAGTGGCACATACTTGAAGGTGATGATGTTGGGGTGCTTGAGTTTGCGCAGGTGCTTGATGTCGGTCTCCTTCTGCTCCCGGACCTTCTTGATGGCCACCTCCTCAGAGCGAAACTTCCCCAGGAACACGGCCCCCTGCGCCCCGCTGCCCAGCCACTGCAGTTCCGAGATCTCCTCGAACGGGACCTCCCACATGTCTGCAGGGAACGAGCACACACACATGCGTACATACACACACACAACAAATAAGTGTTAGGTGTGTTGCAGACAATCTGGCACAGCATGGTGCTTGTGTGTGTGTGTGTGTGTGTGTGTGTGTGTGTGTGTGTGTGTGTGTGTGTGTGTGTGTGTGTGTGTGTGTGTGTGTGTGTGTGTGTGTGTGTGCATCCGTCATCAAAATAGAATCCTAGGACTAATACATGCCACTTCACTATTGCAGGCTGATTATTATCATTGAGCTCAGGGGCTGTACACATAAGAAATGCACATGTGAAAAAGCAGAAAATCCAATGTATACACATGAACCCAGTGCACACGTGTGACTGCCTATAATATGAGCTCAGTGTATACACATCACTGCAGGACTGTATAGGCGAGCCTATGGTTTCCCTCAAATTTCACCCCCACAGGGCTGCTGATGCTGTATGTCTCTGTCTATGTCAGAGGAGTTACTGTCATGCTAACGACTGCAGTGACACATGTGCGACCCTAAAATGACAATGAGACAATAACAACACTAACATAGTCTGACAGACACAGAATTATCTGTCCTCCACACAGGGTGTGTGTGTGTGTGTGCACGTGCAGGCACGCGCGCCTGTATGTATGTATGTGTGTGTGTGTGTGTGTGTGTGTGTGTGTGTGTGTGTTATTATGTAACACAGCCCTTTATCATACGCAAATGTACTTAGTCATTACATTTGTAACTGCTGTATGGCACAGTGGACTTACTCTTACACTTACCAGAGTCTCTCTGCTAATGTCATAATAAACAGCAGAGTACAGCACACTACAGTATGGCATGGCATGGAATTTACTACAAACATTCTCCATACTGTGCATCTGTATCAAGTGCATTACTGTATTACTGTAATACAGTACTGTAACTGAGTATGGTACTATAGAAACTAGTATGGAGAGCTATCTGCATCTGTTTTAGTGCCCCAAGGATTGGGTTACTGTAGAAGACTAATGCACTTAAGTCAAATGATGGAAGTAGAGGTGGTGTCTGCGCCTATGTCTAAGTTCAGTAACACCAAAACAGACAGTACAAGTGTAAAGAGCGTAGAGATTCCACACAGAGGCTAAATAATTTCACAAATCTGTATTTGATAGAGAAGCCTGAAAACAATACAGGCTATGCAGAGAATTAGGAAACAACTGTTTCAGATATAGCCCATCATCAACATTTGCGGTTTGAAGTACATCACCAGGCGCAAGAGCCTCTTATAAACTCCCATGATGATGGCCATGATCCATGAACCATGAAGTTCAAGTTCCTTTTTTTCTAACTGTACACATGACATGACAATACGCTTTGAAGTTGAACTTGATCACATAGCCATAGGCTGAATCCTCAATGTTCACCTGTTCACTACATAATGCCCTATGTAAGGAACAAAACCATGTACTGTATTTCACTCGCTTATGTAGTGGACTATACAGTGAAGAAGTGAACATGTCAGACTAGGGCTGGGCAATATATCGATATTATCGTAATATCGATATATTTTTAAAGAAGATATGTATTTGACACTATATCGCCATATCGATATATTTTCAATGATACAATACCACTTTATCAAAACCACTTATCCTAATGTGTTCACACTGTTCAGACAGCCGGAGCTTTCTCGGATCACTCAGCTGTACCCCTGCGTATGTTACTGTTTACTTTTTCATTTGCACAGCTCTTTTAGAGCAATCTTAACTTAACATGAAACACTTTGCTCATCCTGTTTTTGAAATATCGATATGTATCGTATATCGCCAGTCAGCACAGAAATATCGTGATATTAGTTTAGGTCCATATCGCCCAGCCCTATGTCAGACACGGCCATAGTTTCCTGAAAACCCCCGTTGGTCTCCAGAGAGAGCTGTGGAGATGGAGAGTAGCCAGCTGGTGGGGGTAAGAGATGCCTCCCATCATACCAGAGACAGATGCAGCAACCCAACCCAACCCAGCCCAACCCAGCCTAGCCCAGCCCAGCCTAGCTGTGCAAATGCCTTTGTCATGTACAGCTACCAAATCCATCTATAGGCTCTAGATGTGTAAGGTGGTGTGTGTGTGTGTGTGGGGTGTGTGTGTGTGTGTGTGTGTGTGTGTGTATGTGTGTGTGTACGTGTGTGTGTGTGCGTGTGCAAAATCTATGTATACTTGTTTTTTTCATTTGTGTGTTAATGCAGGTGTGTGTGTGTGTGAGAGAGAGAGAGAGAGAAAGAGACCTATCTATATACTGTGTGTTGGGTGGGCTGGGTGAATCGACTGAATTAAAGAATGTCCCATTTGGGTCCCACTAAGCCCAACTCAATCTCCTCCCCCGCATCAACACACCTCTGGTTTGGTTTCATCCATTCCACTCATAAAACACTGGACAGCTGGACCGTTCCATTCCATTACCAGTGATGGAGGGGGAAGGTGTCTGGATTAAAGTGGTTCTGACTGGATCTGTGTCCCTAAGACAGGAGCCCCACTTAATTTTCTATTCTGCGCCTGCAGTCTGTGATCATGTTCCAGTCGCATCGTAGAGCCCCTGCTGGGCATGACAGCTGGGCTGTGAGGGCCAGGGAAGTAGCAGCCCCTTCAAGCTACAGAGTCCAGCAGACCAAATAACGAGCCAGCAGGGCTAGCAGTCCGAACAATGGGTGTGGTGACTGGAAGTGTCACGTGAATGTACACAATACTGATTGGCATGTGTTGAAACAACAGACAGACCTAAACATAGGTCAGACAAACAGACTGACTAACACACAGTCACACAAACCGTTCTATATGTTTCACTTCAAAAAGTCATTCTGCTTCTCTTATGAAAAGAGGTTAATGTGAAAAACAAAGGGGGATCTGAATGAAGCCCTCCCATTCAATTCTTCAAATTACATAATTACGTACAAGCATACCCTCACTCACTCTCACTCTCTCTCTCTCTCTCTCATGCTCTCTCTCTCTCTCTCTCTGTCTCTCTCTCTCACGCCCTCTCTCTCTCATGCCCTCTCTCACTCTTTCGCTCTCTCTCTCTTTTGCTCGCTCTCTCTCTTTCTCTCTCTTCCTCTC
>CM050213.1:25417500-25422500 GCA_027475355.1 Coilia nasus | reverse complement strand
GTGCTGTGGGTAATGTGAGAGCTGGGAGAGTCGACTGCCAGCAGAACATCAATAATGCATATATGCCTCTGAGTATGAGAGAGAGAGAGAGAGAGAGAGAGAGAGAGAGAGAGAGAGAGAGAGAGAGAAAGAGAGAGAGAGAGAGAGAGAGGGAGAGAGAGAGAAATACAGACAGAAAGGGGTGCTGAGAGTGTGGATTAGGGGGAGAACTGTTACTCAGGTAGGCAATAAATCCCTGCCCCAACACAGCGAGAGAAAGAGAGAGACACAAAGAGGAGAAGAAGAAACAGAGGTGGAGGACAAAAAGGAGGGAAAACTGTACACTTTCTCCAGTAACACCATAAATCTGGAATACAGTCAGGGACAGAAGAGAAAGAAACATAAAAAAGAGAAGAAGAAAGAAAGATTGGAGAAATGTTCCCCCAGTGTAGAAAACAATCCCCAACAATGAAAGAGGAGAGGAGAGAGGGAAAGAGGTAGAGAGAGAAAACCAGGGGGAGGTAAAGGTAGGCCATATACTGTCCCTGACCCTCTTTACGGGAAGAGAGAGTTGGGGAAAGAGAGCAAGCAAGAGAGTCCTTCATTCTCTCTGGTAAGCCAAAAGCTTCTGCCCTGACACAGCCAAGGAGGAGAGAGGGATGGGCAGAAAGAAAAAAAGAAAGAGAGAGAGAGAAATGGAGAGAGAGAACACAGCCAAGAAACTCAAAAGTCCTTACAACAGCAGACAATTACAAACCCACAGTCAGTGACAAGGTGGAAAGCAGCGAGATTAAAGGACACAGAGCAGACAAAAGATAAGAGAGGGGGGGGAGGGGGGGGTGAATGGAGAGGGGAGGCATCAAACAAGTCAGAGGGGGGGAAACAAAAAGAAAGAGTGCTCTCTCTCTCTGTCTGTTTTAGTGTTGTTTTTGGCGGCCTGTTTTAATTTTTGTTTTAGTCTAGCCTTTGCATGAAGCTGTCATTTTAGTTTTTATTAGTTTTAGTCACGTCCATACCCTTTTTAGTCTAGTCAAGTTTTAGTTGACTAAAAGTCTGAGCATTTTGGTCTTATTTTTGTCAGAGTTATCCATGAGTATTTTCGTCTAGTTTTAGTTGACAAAAACTGATTACATTTTAATCTAGTTTTAGTCAATGGAAATTTTATTTTTTGTCACTTTTTAGTAATGCAATTCTATTTAACCCAGTATATAATGCAATTCTATTTAACCCAGTACATATAGTACAATATAATACAAGTAGCTAATATTACAGAGAAAACCAACATTTTCTTTTAGTCAAAGAAACAAAAAGGTTGTTATTATTACATTATTGTTACCTAATAGACTCAAAAATACTGTAGACTACATTCATTCCAGACACAGAAGATGCTCTGGTTTGAATGTATAACATACAATTGTTTTAGAAAAAAAATAGGCATCACAAGACCATAAGTGATGGCATTCAAAATGGACGTGCTCTGAATCATTCACTAACATCCTTTCAACCACGTATTTGACATTTAATAACTCCCTATTGACCATAGGGTAGTAGTACAGATCTGTTTCAATTTTACTCTTAAAAGAAGTGAAACAGGATACACATGGAGCTATAAAAAATGTTTTTTTCTTGACTGTTCCTTTTCAGGCTTCTTATTAACTGTCATGATTGTACACAGCAAAAAAACAAGTGCAAGGAGCCTCAAACACCATCCCTAAAATAAGTAGCTTGGTCATAATGAAAGCTTGGAAGCATACGTAGATCGCCACGATTCATTCAAGACCACTCTCGAAGAATATAGCTAACAAGCATAATAATGAGGCTACCTGTTGTACTCGGTTTGCTACCCATCTAAAGCAGGTTATAGTTTGCTAAACTGCCCTCATACATCCATGAATACATCCACCAATGTCATCTTATCAGACAGGATTTTTTGTAAAGATCGCTAGTATCCATGCTTTAGCAACCTCCCCCACGAAGTAACATGAATGTCTGAAAGACATTAGCTAGATGTTAACACATTGCCTGTGATACATTACGTCGTGGGGCTAGAGATATTTAGTTTTGGAGAAATAATATTTGCATGATAATAATATACGCATGGACACTCGGGGATCTTTACAAGAAATCCTGTCTGATAAGATGGTCATAGTGGATAAAGGGGTATCGAGGTATAGAGGCATTTTAGCAAGCTACAGCCTGCCTTAGACAAGTAGCAAACAAACAGTGTGTTAACTTGTAGCCTATACCTTACGTTAACATTTAGAGCAGACATACTTTATTCATCCAATGTTGTCCAAATGTTGTCTCTTCTCTTTCGTCCAAAGAGAACCCCCCTCTGGCTGGCCATAGTCTTTATCTCTGTGCAATACTTTTAAATAATGCCGCGAAGGGGATCAGTCACCTGTGTCTGCAGTCCGGAACTGAGATACAAGGAACGCAAATAGGCTTACTTAAAAAAATAAATAAATAAAATAGCCCGCCTAAACGGGTTTTGGTCAACGAAAATGAAGAGACATTTTAGCATAGTTTTTAGTTTGTTAGCCACATTTAGTCTCGTTTTTATTCGTCATCTATATTGCATTGTATATTTAACTATAGTTATCGTCACAAGACCAGCATTTACGTCTCGTCTCGTTTTTATCACATGATAAAGGTTCGTTGACGCCAATATTTAGTCATTATTTTCGTTGACGAAAGCAACACTAGTCTGTTTGTCTGTCTGTCTGTCTGTCTTTTTCTGTCTCTCTCTGGTGTCTCAAGTATCGGATAAATCCCGCCCGCTTGGTGCAGCCGACAGGCGAGCTGTGTAATTCCACCCAGCCAGAGATGCCCAGAGCTGGGTTTCACCTCACAGATGGAGGGAGCAGAGAGAGAGAGAGAGAAAGAAAGAGAGAGAGAGAGAGAGAGAGAGAGATGGGGGTCAAGAAAAGAGAAAAGGCAGAGAGAACTTATAATATAGAATAAGAATAGTTAGAGGCACGCAGAGACAGCCATAGAAACAGAGACTTGACAGGAAAGAGGTAGAACGATGGAGGGCAGGGTTGTATTTCATAGAAGGGGGAGGAAGAAGTGAAGCGAGAGATAGAAAGAGAGATAGACAGATCTGGGGTATAGTTCAGAGATGGAGATAGGAGGAGTCAAAGAGAGAGTAGTGGGAGAAAGAAAGAGCGATGATACAGCGCTGTAAAGGAGTAGGAAATGGGGAGGGGGGGGCAGAAGAAAAGGAGGAGAAAAAGAAAGACAGAAAGACACAGATGCGAGTATCTGGGTTATACTTCATAGACAGAGGAAAGTAGGAAAGGCAGAAAACGAGGAGTGAGAGAGAGAGAGAGAGAGAGAGAGAAACAGACAGAGATGGAGAGATCTGGGTTGTACTTTTCAGACTGGAGGGGTGGTAAGTAGACAGAAGACAGAGTGACAGAGTGATAGAAAGACATAGAGGGGAAGAGAAGAGTACAGCAGACAGGTGGAGAGACAGACATGAACAGATAAAGAAAAGAGGCAAAAAATCAAGAGGGACAGAGAGAGAGAGAGGGTGATGAAAAATGAGAAAGAAAAATGGCAAAAAAGTGACAACAGTAAAGAGCTGAGCACAGATTATAGGATGGATAACGTGTAGAGAAAGACAAAAGGACAAAAAAAGCCTTCAGTGAATAGAGGGATGGCTTTCCCACAGTGACAAAAATAAACACAAAATAGAGTGAGTGACAAAAACGAAACAACAAAACAAACGACGAGAGAACACGCCTGTTTCACACCAACACACCTCAGACGCGAAACCTGCAGTCCTGTGGCCTTGCCGTTTCCCGGAATGTACTAGAGGCTTCTGGGAAGGGGCGCTGGAAAAACAACACGATGCGTCTCAATAATGACGATCCAGCACCTCCGGGCCCTAGCCCAGAGTTACCACGGCACGACCGCAGCTACTGAAAACCGCCACATTCACACCGGCGTCTCTTCCCACGCTACACAGTTGCTCTGTGGCCACCATGCAAACCGTCGCAGCCTAAATTTAGCCTTCCTGAAACCACCCGATTTCTGACTGGAACACACTGTGTCAATACTGCAGAGGACTGATAAGATGTGTGTGTGTGTGTGTGTGTGTGTGTGTGTGTGTGTGTGTGTGTGTGTGTGTGTGTGTGTGTGTGTGTGTGTCTGTCTGTCTGTGTGTGTCTGTGTGTGTCTGTGTGTGTATGTGTCTGTGTATTTGTGTGTACATGTCTGCATGGATGTAGCAGTGTGTAACTTTTTGTGCATGTTTGTGTGTGTGTCTGGATGTGTGTGTGCATGCATACTACTCAAGATCCAGTCGTCTCTGTCTTGTTCTGGTTCTAGCCGGTGCTGTGGGTCGTGTCTGGCACCTGTCTGGGGCTCTGGTTCCTGCCCGGCAGGAGCTGACGCCAGGGCTGCATGCAGCATTGATGCGGGATCAAGAACGCGGGGGTCATGAATAAAACCCAGGCCTGCGTTAGGGGAGGTCACCCCACCCACGCTAGCCTGGAGCTGGGGCTGGCTTACACACACGTCTGGTCCTGCCAGCAGGGCCTCTCACCTGCACTGACCACGGCCAGACCAGTGGCGCCAGCTCATTTGCATTAATTACACGTCTACAGAACACAGCACTGTGTTATTGTGTGTGTGTGTGTGTGTGTGTGTGTGTGTGTGTGTGTGTGTGTGTGTGTGTGTGTGTGTGTGTGTGTGTGTGAGTGTGAAATTGGGCAGGTAGCCCTATAAATGCAGATGACAAGCACATGAGAGTTTTTACCAACCTACAGACACAGACACCTCCCCATACACACACACACACACACACACACACAGAAACAGACAGACACAGCACACAGACAAACACACACACATACACACACATGGAGCAGGTCCAGCTAGACTCACAATCTAATCAGTATCACACCGTACCTCAGATTAAACTTTGATGTAAACAAACAAACATGATCCACAAACGGAGGGGCCAGTCCACCCCAGCCACAGCCAGACAGCCATGGAGGATGAGCAGGGGGAAA
>CM050213.1:25407500-25410000 GCA_027475355.1 Coilia nasus | reverse complement strand
ACAAATGCAAATGCCAAAACTAATTAACATTTGACGAAACACAAATGCAAACTCCGAAACCACATTAACAAAAAGTTTTTTTTACGGGTATTTGTGTTTCGTCAAATATTAATTTGTCTCGGCATTTGCATTTGTGTTTCATCAAATGTTAAAGGATAACTTTGGTAATTTACAACATCCAGCTTATTTGCTCAAGCTACCCATGACTTAGCAATAGCGAAGACGCAAAAAATTTTCATCCAACCCTGACAGTGTTGCTTGAACAGAGAGTTAGCATTGACCGCTAACCCATGCGGGCATGACTTTACACTAGCCGCATTCACATTCCGGAGCCGGGCCGGCCCGAGCCTTTAGGGTCCACCCTCGGTGCTTGTAGCCCCAGGGCACTAGCCCCATGACCTAAGAGCTGTTGTGTTCACACTCCCTGGCTACTAGATCCTCTGGGTTACGCCCTCGTTTACGAAAACGTCACTGATACAGCCCATTTTCAAGCAGGATAGGCGGGCAATTCAGTAGCAGCAGTAGAAGAGAGTAGAAGACGATTATACAACTACTGCCGATATCTCTGACTGCAAATACTTCTTTGGAGGATAATAGACGCCATGGAACCTCTGCTGGCGCAGATCGTCCTCCGTGTTGTTCATGTTCCAATTTCTATATATTACTATAGGCTATAAAGCAAAATTACACCGTCCTTATGTTTTAATGGAACAAGACTGACGGCCACGGAGTGTCAAATGCTTGTTAGGGAATGCGTCTCACATTCGGATATTAGCCCCTCTAGGACCATCGTTTTTGTTGGGCCAGAAATCGCGGGCTACTAGCACCCAGGACAGCCCCTGTAGGCCCGTGTTAGTACCTCCCCCTGAAGGTGTGAAGCCACTTAGCACCGGCACCGGTGTCGGCTCGGGTTTGGCCCGGTAATGGGAACCCCGCTGTGTTTTATGTCTTAACATGCTTCAAAAATCACCCCCAAAAATACTCGTTCAGCTTAGTAGATCCAAAATAAATTAAATGAATAAATGGAAAATAAAAGAGAGGTCTGACATGAACTGACATGTGTGAGCCATGTTCCTTAACATTAGACATTATCTCTTGAAAAAAGTAAGGCAATCCTTTTAAATTCAAATGTCACATAATTGAGATTATTTTGATGGCTAAGATAACATTAAAGCTGGGTTTGTTACACATATGGCTAATATAAAAGACTCTGACACAATATTTCAGTGATTTTTAAGACAAGAAGTCGGACTACAGATGCATCAAACACAAAATTGCTCAATAAACTATATCACTGATGCTGGTTGCTAAGGAAAATGTTTGCCTAGCAACCGTTGCTATGCAAAATCAAATTCTGAGTGGCTCCACCCCTGAAATTGATAAGAAGATCCTGATGAACACCTGTGCAAATTTTCATGCTTTTATCACCTTGCAAGCGATTCTTTCAGCCATTGCCTGAACTAGAAAGAACGAAAGAAAAAAAAAAGAAAAAAAGAAGACTTCAAAGAACAGTGCAGTGCATTTTTGCACTGTAAAAATAATAAGAAAATGGATAACAGCACATGAGAGCCTCTGACAGAGAGGACAGGAGGCAGAGAACATGGCTGATGAACGAAAAAAGACAACAAGAGAAAGACAGACAAAAGTGCAACAGAGGCAGGGAGGGAGAATGATGGAAAGACAGAGAGAAAAAAAGAGTGAAAAGAGATGGAGACAGAGTAAGGGAGGTTAGGATGGAGAGAGTGGGGGGGGGGTTAGAGAGAAAGAGAGAGAGGGAGAGAGAGACAGAAGGAGAGAAAGACAGAGAGATGGGGAGAGAGGAGAGAGATAGAAAGAGAGGGAGAGAAAAAAAAAAAGAGAGAGAGAGAGAGAGAGAGAGGGCACAACCCTGTGGTCATGGGTGCCAGCAGCTGGTGTGATTGCTGTAACAATGGTTCTTGTGCTGGGGAGGTGGCGGATAGCCAGCAGGGAAGCGCAGAGACCACGACGCACCACACACACACACACACACACACACACACACACACACACACACGCCAGGAGCCTGTCAGAGACTGACACAGGCCCACACTCCAGACTGGACACCCCCACTGCTGCTGGGGCAGCAGAAACAGAGCTGCTGCTCACACTCGTCATAGTTTAGCGTGCACACACACACACACACACACACACACACACACACACACACGTACACGTGCACACAAACACAAACATGCAAGTGCACACACACACACACACACACACACACAGGTCTCCATCACACAGGTCCAACGCATATGGCAGGAGCCTGTCAGGGACTGACACCCGTCTGCACAAAAGACAAAAAACACTGATATAAGATCAAACACACACACACACACACACACAGCACAGGCCTGTCAGAGTGTCTGAGACAATGAGCTCCAGAAGGGACAAACCACTAATATTGGACAGGACAGCTGATCATCAGTCTAGGTCTCAGTTCACACAACCCAGACAAAAACTGAGCGCATGTTAGCAA
>CM050213.1:25395000-25400000 GCA_027475355.1 Coilia nasus | reverse complement strand
AAGTGTGTGCGTGCACACACACACAAACACACACAAAACACACACTTACAAAACCAAAGCATGCAATGCTCATCTGTTCAAGCTCTCTTGCACACACACACATGCACACAAAACCATAGCAAGGACTGGTGACCCACACAAGCTCTTTCTCTATCTCGCTCTCACACACATACACAAACATATACATATATGATTACAAGTACACTCTCTCATTCTCTCACACACACACTCAAAACCAGCAGCTGAGTTAAATGCCTTACCTTTCCCAAAGCTGATAACCATGTCCTGGTAGAGTGCTACCTGTCCTCCACACAAACTGGTGTGACTATCCAAGCTTGTTGCCTGCATGAACAGAGAGAGACAGACAGAGAGAGACAGAGAGAGACAGAGAGAGAGAGAGAGAGAGAGAGAGAGAGACAGAGAGAGACAGAGAGACAGAGAGGGGTTAAAGGTCAGCACACTCCATCACGCCACCTGCACTGAGAGAAAGGGAAACAGGATCGCACATGTGTGAGCACACGTGTGTGTGTGTGTGTGTGTGTGTGTGAGCGTGTGTGTGTGTGTAGGTATCAGTGTGTCAGGAGGAGCATTAGCAGTGATCAGCTAAGAGCTGCTCTGGTGTTAATCTAATACTCTGGGATGGAAAAAGGGAAATCCCAGGTCGGATCGCAGATACAGGCACAGGCTAAGAAACAACCAGAGCACAGCTCACAGGAGACTTTTGTCTAATATACACACACGCAAACACATACACGCAAACACATGTAATACACACACACACACACACACACACACACACACTCAAACTCGCTCAGCTATGTTTTTGGCCAGACTGCTACTTGTCTCTCAGACCACACACCTTTACTGACTGCTGATGTGACAACTCTTGTATCAGTCTGAGCACCCTCTGCAAACTTATGCTGACAGGTATGTGGTCAAATAAAGTACAGAGAAACACATGTGTCCTTCCCACCAGTCAACTAGGACGTGCACTATGTGGGATAGTCTTGTGCTCCAGGATGTGCATTATGCAGTCCTGTGCTCTAGCATATACACTACGCAGGATGTATAGTACACCCTTTGTAGGACATAAACTTCGCAGTCCTGTACAAGTTGTGTGTACTAATGCAGTCCTGTGCTCCTGGTTGGGTAAAATTAGGTTGGTTGGGTTGGGTACTGAGTAAAAATAGAAGACAAACTGTCACAGCACAACATTGCTGTAGCTTGATTTGTGTCCTCTATTGTTAAGTCACTTTGTATAAAAGTGTCTGCTAAGGGCAATGTAATGTAACATTGCTAACTAAAAGAATCCTTTAACATCACCAAAAGACTCCAGGCAGCATGTAAGCAAGCTTTTAGCAGTGCCTGAGTGGCTACTGGTGGTGTTTGCCTGCCGTTTAGGCAGTCATCTTGCTAGTTTAGAAGCGAAACTCTTTGCTACAGTTGTTTCTTACCATAAATGTGATCTTCAGACAACACACAAACACACACAATGTCAATTTGCTTCATGTCAAAACGTGCTTTATGTCCAGATCACATATATTCACACACAAACCAACACACACACACACACACACACACACACACACACAACACACACACAAACACGTGTGTGTGTGTGTATGTGTAAAGGGCATAAGAGGGGGAAAGAGTAGATGGGGGGTATGGTGTGTGTGTGTGTGTGTGTGTGTGTGTGTGTGTGTGTGTGTAGAGGGCATAAGAGGGGGAAAGAGTAGATGGGGGGTATGGTGTGTGTGTGTATGTGTGTGTGTGTGTGTGTGCAGAGTGACAGGGGTGAATGAGTGGGGAGGGGTTTTTGGCTAATGAACAGATGCTCCTGCCTGCTTTGTTTGTCCCACCCCCCTCCCCAACCTCGGGGCCCCCAAGAGGGGATGTGCCTACTGAGATATGGTGTGTGTGTGTGTGTGTGTTATGTGTGGGGAGGTTATAAAGTGTCAAATCTCTGGTGCCACACCCTGGGGGGCAGGGGGTGGTGGGGTGCACTGGTAGCATTATCTGATTGAAAACAGGACAATGATCCGAAAAACAGGCAAGTAGAAAATGAGAGTTCAGAGTGTCTGCCTGATGTCGATATTAGCAGCTAAACTGCTGATGCTGCAGCCAGCAGCAATTACATCGTGCACATCCCGGCCATAGGATAACGTTTGTATTATAATAATAATATAATAATAATAATAATTAAGTTAAACTTAATAATGTTTGTATTATGGGCAGATTTTGGCCACAAAATGGTGGGATTCCAAGTAAGTGGTTTACCGACTGACCTAATAAGTTAACTCACATTAATGCTGTCCATGCACCAGAGGACATTGAGAAGATTTAAAAAAAGATTTTAAGAAGACTACAGTCGCACACCCACTCACATCTAAAAACGAATCGTTAGTCGCATAGTCACAGTGTAGTTCCAGGCAAGATTTTGGTAAGACTGGGGTCACTAATTACAAGACTACAAATACAATCTTCAGCAAAGATTTCCCTTTTGGAGCCAGTTCACAAAATCAACGATTTTAACAGTAGGTGCCGGCCACCACTACCTTTGTGTGTGCGATTATTTGTTCTCGTACCGAGATACTGTGATACTGTGATTACTATGATACTATGATAGCTGAGATACGCTTTTTTTTTAGACATGCAGTGCTGTTCAATGCAGGCAGAGGTGATTTTAGAGTTGTTGGAGTGACACTTTGGGTAGAATGTTTGCTGTTTAAATAGCATACGTATGATATTTTCGTATGATCCTGTTGCAACCATCTCTTCTTGTCTTGCTCATCTATTGGTTGTTGACAGAGTCACATCACTTGACTTGACAGATAATATAAAACATGCTTGATATTGCCAAAACTAGGGAAAGGCTGACTTAAAACTGCTCCTTATACTAAACAACCAAGACGATCGGAGCGCTGCGACTCTAGGAAATCTCTGGTGATTTTATTCCTTTTTTGGAAAAGTTTTACTAGGAAAATAAAGCCGTAAGACCCATCTATTAGGAGGTAAACCATTTGAGTTCATATACCCAGGTAAGTGACTAAACACCCTCCTGGCCACCTTTTTCAGCTGCTGTTTTTGTGTTTTTGATTTTACAGTCATTCGCGCAGAGCCTATGGTCTCAAACAGATGAGTCAGCCATATGGGGGCTCAGATTGGGCACAAATTAGATCACACTCAATGTCTGATTAATTAAACACTTTAAATCAAGAAACAGGTGAAGCTGACAGCACACCCTACCCCCCTACAACCGCACAAGTATACAACAAGTCCACACACACAGACACACACGTTGCTGATGCACTGTCTTTGAGATCAGAAAAACATATTTAAATATAAATCACAGCCGTTTTCCCCCATTATCCCAAAGGTTACCCTGTTATGAGTGGACTACAGCACATATGATCATTACAGTCATTAGAGGACAATGTCAAACTACAGCCCGGAATCTCTCTCCACTGACCTCTCTCTCTTTCTTTCACTCTTCCTCCCTCTCTCTCTCTCTCTCTCTGTAGGTCCCTCTTCCTCTCTCTATCCCCAGGGTGCTCTGTTTTTCTCTTTATTCTCTCATTTGTCCTCGTGTGTTAATGAGGAGCCATATGCTAAAGCCTGTGGCTATTTCACAAAAGCACAGAGGGTTCATATTAGCACAAGGGATGGACCATCAACTGCATACAGACACATACACACGCACACACACACGCGCATGTAAGGACAGAAAGACACACAGACCAGATACAGCCACACCCACATAAAGGGATATACAGTTACATAGACAAACACAGAACACACACACACACAAAGAAAGACAGCTACGTAGCTATACAAAGAACAATTCAAAGTAACACACAAACTTTTAGCAAGCTCCCGTTGGCCTGGGGGTGCTGTCATGTAGACATAGGACCCCTAGTTGATCATTGACAAAGAGGCAGTGGAGCAGCAGCCAAATACAACACAGCACTGGGTTGCCAAATCTGCACCAGAGCACTGGGTTGCCAGATCTGCACCACTGGGTTAGGTTAATGGGTTGTCTGGCCTACACTGATAAAGCCTGAGAAACGTAAAAGCTCAGTGATCCAAATCCCTCTGGCCAAACAGCACCAGGGTGGCAAGCCCAAGGTCAAATATGGATAGTCCAATTAAAAATTGTTAAGGACAAAGGACCTAATTTACTAGGTTTTAAAATGTATTTTGGCTGACCTGCCTGCTGATTGACAGCAGAGACACACTGCTGTTTGCATTTACACTTGTGTTCAAGAATTCTGTGTTCCAGACATTGTAGAATACATGCAGTGTAATCATTCAAGTGTAGTTACTACTAGTCTGATATTCCTCACCCCATACACAGTTGTCAACTTCTCAAGAAGTCAGTCGTTTTGAGGAATAAATATACAGCCTAGCTTAGCATACTGAGTAGTATAATCATTCACAGCAAAACAGTCATTAGCATAATAGTCAGCATACCGTACAGCTGCAAATAATAGACCCAGTGTTTATTTTTCCAAATGACTCAACAGACCGCGTTTATATGAGACAGGCATTTCAGTTTTATACAGAAAGACAAGTTAGATAAACCTTAAATTGAGTTAGCGTTATGTCCTGTTACTTCCAGTCAATTATTGCAAACAGTCCCAATTTTATAAAATAATCGTTTGAATAATCGTGATTTCAGTTTTGGCCCAAATAATCGTGATTCAGATTTTTTCCATAATCGAGCAGCCTTAAAAGCACCCGTTTGACACTTTGCACGCACAAAGTGTTCCGGTTTTGGACTCAAGAAATCTGGTCACCCTATTTTATATGCCATATGTGTGTATATGTATATGTATTTGTATATGTATATGTATATGTGCATTTTGATATGCCAGCTAGAAAAATACGAAATGAATCGCCAAAATATCAGCTTGTGCCTATACTGATTAGAAGCAGAATGGCAAATAACCTGTTTTTGATTACCTCACCGCCCTCTCGTGCACATTTCACAACTTCAAACT